>BQNB010006187.1:4742-98646 GCA_026074375.1 Tanacetum coccineum | reverse complement strand
TTATGTATGCTATCCTAATTCATTATTGCCTAAGTACCTACTTTTACCGTTAAGATCCCATTATCATGAACCGTTAATTACTCTTCGGAGTGAACGCGAATGTTGTGAATAGATCTATTTGGGACTGGACTCCCCGTTGGTGTATCTATACTTTCGGTAATCAATAGCACATCATTAGAAATAACTATGCGGGTGTTTGGCGAAGGCATCCGTTGGGGCAATAACTTGTGATTACTAAATATCCCAAGGCTTCGGTGTCATGAGCTTAAAGCAATAATAATGTTTTCTATGATAATTATACATGCATGCAATTATTACAAACTATGGGTGTATAACAACGTAACCTATTATTGAATTTGCATTCAAACTACTTTACTTAAACCTATGAATTTCACTCAACCTTTGTGTTGACTTTTTAGCATGTTTATCTCAGGTAATTGAGCAACTTATGGCACGGAGTGGCACGGACTTGAAGATGGCTAAACTGTTATCATTCAAACTTTTTGATTTCTTGTAGATTTTTGGGACCTCTGTTTGTAAAAACTCTGATGAATAAATGAATGATAATTTTTTTTTCTTACGATCCATTTTCTATGATTATGACTGTTGTACTATGAAATAACACCCTAGATTAGCTTCCGCTGCTATATTTGACAAAATGGGGGTGTTATAGATTGGTATCAGAGCCAACGGTTATAGAGAACTAGGTTAAAACCTTAACTATAGCTACTTTTTCTAGCCAAGAAAGTCCTCCGTGCCGCTACATCTTTCGGAATAGTATGTAAAGATACATAACTATTATACTACTATATAAATAACTTATATTATTTACCACTAGGTTGTTAACAGAACAATGTCATCTTCCAATCATCTTACTTCCGGTATTGAGGATGCTTTTACCTCTAACTTTCTCAACATTATCCCAGCTTCCCCAGATTATGTCCCAGCTTTACCGGGAAAAACTTATTCCAGCTCTTCTAACTCATTTGGCGTAGTTCCAATAGCTTCACCAACTCTGTCGCTTTTTCATAATGACCCCTACATGAAGGTTTTGCAAGCATTTTATGTTGAAGAATCACCTATCCCACCTCCAACTATTGAGCCTCCATCTTCAATGCCTAATCCTCTAGAATTTTATTTTCCTGGGGGATTATTGTCACCTAAGAAACATAACCGATCATTCTCCTCTACTTCTACCCTACCTTAAGAATTTGAGATGGAAGAAAGCTCTCGTAAGACAAGTGTGGAACGTCACGAGGAGCAAATTGAGGAAATCTTGAATCATTTAGATGAACTCTCTCTCTCTCGACCGTATTGAACACATCGAAGACAAAATCAAAGGACTCGGAAAAGGTCGGGTAATTATCCAACAAGACTTTGACAATCTACAAGCTGAACTCCAACAAGCTCGTGCTCAAATTTCTAAACTCCAAAAAAAGCAAATTGGAAGTAACCACAAGGTTTCTCTAGCTCGCTTCAGGATTACTGACCTAGAACACATCATCACCGATATCCAAATCCGTCATCAAGCAGACAAGCAAAGCCTTCTGAATGCCATCAATGAACTCAAGAACAATTAGAAAGGACTATCGGACTATTAAATTAGATCCTAGTTATAGCTTTTAACCTAGCCACGTGATGTGTGGTATAAATAAAAACACTTGTCAAATCTTGACTATGTACAATAAAAAGGCAAGTCGTTTATGATATAATACAAAGGCAATCCCATTATGTACCTTGTTGTTTCATAATAACAACTTATCTCTCTTACATCATCATCTCCGTCATCATCATATACATCATTGTTTCCATCCTCATCACCATTATAGCAATGCTTATTTTTTAACTTTAAGCATTTTAAAGAAAAATAAGCATTACTCTTTAAGCATTTTTAAGCATTACACTTCAAGCATTACATTTCAAGACTTGTGATATCATTCTTATTACCTGTTATCTTATGTTGATAGAATGCTTCCCAGAAGGACGTCAACATCTGAAGCACCGGACATGACTCAAGCTGCCATCAGAAAACTAGTTGCTGACAGTGTCACCTCGGCTCTAGAAGCACAAGCTGCAACAATGGCAAATACTAGTAATCCCAACAGGAACACCGGACCTACTGGAACTCCTTTAGCAAAAACCAAGAAACTACAAAGAATTCATAAGCTGTGAACCTTTCTACTTTAATGGTACGGAAGGAGCAGTTGGCCTCATCCACTGGTTTAAACAAACCGAATCAGTATTCTCTCGAAGTAAATGGTGTCGATTAAACAAAGTAACATTTGCTACTGTTACCACTACAGAATGGAAAATGCCTTTGTCCTGGTGGAATGCATACGCCCAACCTATGAGAGTAGATCAAGCCAATCAAATCACCCAGACTAAGTTAAATAGGCTCTTGACAAACAAGTATTTTCCTCGAACTGAAGTCAGAAAAATGGAAGATGAACTTTACAATCTGACTGTAAAGGGAAATGATCTCAAACCTTACGTTAGAAGATTCCAAGAATTAGCAGTTCTATGCCCGAACATGGTACCAAACACTAAGAAACTACTAGAAGCCTTCATCAGAGGGTTACCTAAAAGTATTAAAGGGAATGTTACCGCCTTCGAAAGCCTCAAACTTTAGAGGAAGCTATTAACATAGCCCAAAGGCTAATGGATCAAGTAACAAAGCACACTCCGGTGCAAGTATCAAATGATCATAAACGAAAGTTTGACGACATAAGAACTTTCAACAACAACAATTATCGCAACAACAACAACTACCGTAACACCAACTCCAACAACCACTACAATAATCACCAACCAAACAGAACCGAAGGCAAGAAGCTGTCAAAGCGTATGCTGCCACTCTTGCTGAGAACAATAGGTATGTCGAAAAACCAACCCCCCCCCTCCTAATTATATAGAAAATGTGAACTCCATCACACCGGGACCTTGTACTTTTAAGTGTTAATACTATGCAACAAGGTGGGGTCATTTGACCAAGAACAGCCGAAAGAAGAGCCAGTCACTACAGTAATCAAACTACCAGTGACATATTTGTCATGCCTATGGAGAAAAAGGGCATTATACAAATCAGTGTCGAAAGACCAACATCAAAGCCTAGGGAAGAGCCTACATGCTAAGGGATAAGAAAGCTCATCAAGACCCGAACGTAGTTACGGGTATGTTTCTCCTAAACCAGCATTTAGCTATAGTATTATTTGATTTCGGAGCTGATAAAAGCTTCATATCCGCATCTCTTGCCTCTATGCTAAATATCCCGCCTATTACAATAGATACCTTTTACGATATCGAAATGGCTGACGGCAACCTAGTAAGCACAAACACTGTTATTCAGGGTTGCACCCTAACTTTATTAAATCAACCTTTCAAAATTGATCTCATGCCAATTAAACTTGGTAGTTTCGACGTTGTTATTGGTATGGATTGGTTATCCAAGTATCAAGCTAGAATCATCTGTGACGAGAAAGTCGTCCACATCCTAATCGACAGTGAAACTTTGATCATTCAAGGTGATCGAAGTAAGACCCGACTAAATCTCATGTATAAAAACTGAACGATACCTATCCCGAGGTTGTTAAGTTTTCATGATCCAAGTAACAGAGAAGAAGTCAGACGAGAAGAGATTAAAAGATATTCCCGTAGTTAGAGAATTCCCAGAAGTTTTTCCTGAAAAAGAAAATGTCCCCTTTTTAACCCCTTTTTGCCTCCCTCCCATTCGCCAAGTAGAATTCCAAATCAATTTAATTCCAGGTGCAACGCTTGTAGAATGAGCACCCTATAGATTAGCTCCTTCAGAAATGTAAGAACTATCAAATCAACTTCAAGAGTTAGTAGACTGAGGTTTTATTGGACCAAGTACTTCACCTTGGGGAGCTCCTATCTTATTTGTTAAAAAGAAAGACGGATCTTTCAAAATGTGTACAATAACCGGAGTTGAATAAATTTTACTGAAAAGAAACAATACGCCAATACCCAAAAATCGATACTATTCGAGCCACTTCAATGTTCAAGTGTCTACTCAAAAATCAACCTAAGATCAGGCTAACATCAACTGAGAGTGAGGGATGAAGATATTCCTAAGATTGCTCTCAAAACAAGATACGGACGACTATGAAGTTTAAGTTATGCATTGTTTAACAAACGCACCTTCTGTATTCATGGATATCATGAACGTGTGAGTAAACCATAACATTTGGATAAAATATTGTGATAGTGTCATCGATGATATTCTCATCTACACTCGTAACTGAAGTAGAACTACTCAAATCATCTTAGAATGATCCTAGAAATACAAGAAAAGAGTAAATTGTATGGCAAAGTGTCTCCAAATGTGATTTCTGGATTCGTATCGTGCAATTTTTTGGACATCTAATTGATAGTCAAGGACTTCATGTTGACCCCGCCAAGATTGAAACAGTTAAGAACTGGGCATCTCCCACTACACCCACAGAAGTTTGTCAATTCTTAGGACTTGCCGGCTATTATCAGAGATTTATCAAAGATTTTTCGAAGATTGCAAAATCTTTGACTGAATTAACCCAAAAAACAAGAAGTATATATAGGGTGAAGACCAAGAATCGGATTTTCAACTGCTAAAACAGAAGCTATGTGAAGCTCCAATCTTAACATTACCTGAAGGAAATGACAATTTTGTTGTCTACTATGATGCATCCCATCAAGGTCTAGGAGCAGTGTTAATGCAAAGAAAGAAGGTTATTGCATATGCATCCCGACAACTTAAGCCTAATGAAGAAAACTATACCACTCATGATCTCAAATTAGGAGCAATAGTGTTCGCTCTTAAAATCTAGAGACACTATCTATACGGTACAACGTGTATAGTTTTCACTGATCATAAAAGCCTTCAACATATTCTTCATCAGAAAGAATTAAACATGAGGCAATGCCGTTGGTTAGAATTGCTTGTAGATTACGATTGTAAGATCCGCTATCATCATGGAAAGGCAAATGTCGTAGCAGATGCCTTAAGGTGAAAGGAATGAATCAAACCACTCTAAATTAGATCATTGATCATGACTCTTTACCCAAAATTACCAACTCAAATCCTTGAAGCTCAAACCGAAACAATCAAGGAAGAAAACATCAAAGCCGAAAACCTACGAGGGATGGACAAATCATTTAAAATTCATCCCGATGGAACTTGTTGTGTTAAGAACCGAAGCTGGTTACCACTCTTTGGTAATCTGAAGGACTTGGTCATGCATAAATCTCATAAATCAAAATATTCCATTCAACTGGGTTCTGACAAAAATGTATTAGGATCTAAAGAAACTCTATTGGTGGCCTAACATGAAGGCAATCATCACGGAATATGTTGGAAAATGTTTGACATGTTCTAGAATTAAGGCAAAATGTCAAAAGCTATCCGGCTTACTAGTACAACCAGAGATTCCTATGTGGAAATAAGAAAGAATAACAACGGATTTCGTTACAAAACTTCCCAAAACATCAAACGGACATGACATAATTTGGGTCATTGTCGATCGCCTTACAAAATCTGCACATTTCACACCTATCCGAGAGACAGATAGTATGGAAACCCTTATCAGGTTGTACATCAAAGAAATAGTCTCCCAATATGGCGTGCCAATATCTATCATTTCGGATTGTGATAGTCATTTCACATCCAGATTCTGGCAATCATTACAAAGTGCTTTGGGTACTCTATTAGACATGAGTACAACATACCATCCCAAAACCGATGGACAAAGTGAAAGAACCATTCAAACACTCGAAGAACATGCTTCGAGCCTGTTGTCCCATAGACTTATGTGAAAAGGATTGGAAAACAATTACCATTGTGTAGTATATTCCTACAATAATAGATATCATGCCAGTAATAATGCAGCACACCGTATTGAAGCAATTCATGTCTAAAGTGTAGATCACCAGTTTGCTGGGCCAAAGTTGGAGATGTTCAACTTACAGGACCATAAATAATCCATGAAACCACTGAGAAGATAGTGCAAATTTGACAACGGTTGCAGGCTGCAAGAGATCGGCAAAGAAGTTACGCCAATGTCAGGTGAAAGCCTTAGAATTTCAAGTTTGGAGATCATTTTAATGTTGAAATTAACACCTCATAAAGGTGTATCCGATTCGTAAAAAGAGAAGCCTTGAACCGTAACAGGATGTGACCATTCAAAAATCCTTAAACGGATTGGATCAGTGGCTATATAAACTTGTAGCTTCTGAATATCTCAGGAATATCCACAAATACCTTCCACGTTTCTAATCTAAAGAAATTCTTATCTGACGAATCCCTTGTCATTCAATGAAAGAGCTTCGCTCAATGACAACTCAACTTCGTGGTAAGAAAACCAGTGGAGATTATGGAATTGAGAAGTCCAAGTCAACTGAAACGAAAGCGAAATCCTGTAGTCAAAGTATGATTGGAACTCTAAAAGATACTATGAATTAACATGGGAACTCCAAGATCAAATTATGCCAAGTATCCACATCAGATTTTCAAACATCACTTCGCATCCCAACTAATATCAAGGACAAAGATTTCTTTTAAGGAGGAGACTATACAACCGTAAATTACCATCATGTAAATATCAATCTATTAAAATTGATTACAATGTAATATCCATCTATTATAAATATATCACCTTCTTACAGGGAATTTTTTTGCTTTATCTCATTATGCAACGTAACTTGCATCTCTAAAGTAAACCATCTATATCTATGTTTATATCATATAAACATCCTAATATGTCAATTCTATATCTTAATATCATTTTTACTAAGTACATTAACCATTTAACGTACTTTTCAAAACGTTATATCAAAACAAGCATTAAACGTTAACGTTTAACAAAACCTAAATTATATGTAATATATACATATAACAATGAATGTGCAAACCTTCAAGCATGTGTACAAGTGTACAATGCAAAATATTTGAATTATATTTTCCCTCCAAATCAATGTACAAGTCTTAAACACACAATGTACAAGCTAATCATGCCTAAAACCCTAATTAGGTCATTTAAGCTTCTAAACCATGTTATATACTTTAACCACTATATAACACAAGGAACCACAAGGTACAAGTACTTAATTCATGACTCCTAAACCCTAATCTATCCCTAATCTTAACCCTAATCCATGTTTTAAAACCCTAAACCATAAAACAAAACCCTAAACCCTAATTTCACTTAAACCTTAAAACTAAACCCTAAAACCTAAAACTAAGCCCTAAACCCTAATCCTAAACACTAAACCATAATCCTAACACTAATCCTAAACCTTAATCTATCCTAAACCCTAACCCTAACTCGATCTAAACACTTAAAAACCCTAAACGAACCCTAAACCAAACCCGACACCACTTTTCTTTCCTTTTTACCCATTTTAAGCAACCAAGCACCTCAAGCAAGCACCCTAGCACCTCTATGACATCACAAGCAGCCAACCAAGTAGCTTACAAGCACCTTAAACTCAATACTTGGTCACCAAGGAGGCCTTGTCACCTCCTTGTCTTCCTTTTCCTAGCCGAACCACACAAACACCCCAAAATCCTTCCACCTTGCTTAGCTAGTCTTCTAGCTCTTCCTACTCATCATTCTAGCTTCCATGATTCAGCTAAGGTAGCCTTGACACTAATCAAATGAGTAAACTTGGGCACTAAGGCTCCTTGAAGGCTATAAATAGCCGAAACATACACCCTTTTCATTTCATCCCACACATCTCATCTCATACCCTCAAATGGAATTCTAGCCTTCCATAGCAGCAATAGAAGATCAAGAGAAGTCCCTAAGCTCATAATAGAAGCCAAGAATCAAGAAAAACAAAGCCTTGAAGTCGTTACTAGGCGTACGAACCCGAAAACCCTATTTTGACCCATTTTAGCTTAAGTAAGCCTAAGATCTTGTTCCATAAGCTTATATTATGTACAATAATGTTCATAATACTCTTAAGATCATGTATGAACTCTTGTTTGAAGCTTTGAATCCTCAAACCCATGTGTTTTTGATAAAAACCCTAAAAATGACCCGTTTTGATTTTCTAGCTAACAGATCCTTTTTCTAAACTTTTGTTACGTTAAAAATTCTTATTTTAGCTTATACTAATAAGCTATAACCTGAAAATATCATTTGGAATATTAAAATAACCTTGCATGGCTTTTTGGACTTGTTTTGCAAAAGTTTCCATGCATAGGGGTATATATCGTAACTTTCTGAAATTTATAACTAAAGGGGCTTAAAATGTCATTTTATTAAAGTTCTAACTATAAGGACCTATTTTGCCAAGTTTCAAAGTTAAAGGTTTAAATTCTATATACTTTATATATAAAGGACTAAACTTGTAAAAGTTTATAAACCAGGGGTATATATTGCCAATTTTGCAAATTTATAAAATATTATATTTTTATATTAATTATAAAAATATATATATAAATTATTCTAGCTCTTTTGAAGAACCTTAAAACTAATAATGTATTCAATTAATAGGGAGCTCACTGTAAGGGGTTTTCATTTGGGTATAAGTTTTGACGAGTTTGCTGGATGTACGATTTTAAGTGTCCTGGCTCCTCAAAGTTTCGACATGACCTCTGAATTATGATGGCCCAACTGTGATACGATACTTTACAATAATAAATCCAATCAAAATGATATTTCATATTACATTAAAAACATATCCATCAAAACTAAGACTTGAACATTTTTACCCAGGTTGTGTGACGATGCCGTTTCTTTCATTTCTTATACTATTTGCCATCAATCAAATTTCCCTGTACTGTTAAGGTGGTTATAGCCTCGCATTCAATCTTTTAAATTTTTATAAACCAGCGAGGGGGAACTTGCCTATAAACTCATTATGCAAAGTATTTTTCTGTTTGCTTCCTGATACTTTTATTGCCTAAGTCCCTACTTTTGCCATTAAGTCCCCATTATCATGAACCGTTAATTACTCATCGGGGTAAGCGCGAATGCTGTAAATAGATCTATTTGGGACTGGACTCCCCGTTGGTGTACCTATACTGTCGGTAACCAATAGCACACATTTGAATAACTTTACAAGTGTTTGGCAAAGACAACCCGTTGGGGTAATTATTTGTGGTTATTGATTAACCTAAGGCTTCGGTGTCATGATGCTCATTAGGGCAATAATATTGTTTTCATGATAATTCGTACATGCTGCAATTATTAAAAACTATGAGTGTATAACAAAGTAACCCTACTATTAAAGCTTGTATTCAAACTAATTTACTTAAACCTATGGAATTTCACTCAACATTTGTTGTTGACCTTTGAGCATGTTTATCTAGGTATTGAGCACTTAGGCACGGAGTGGCATGGACTTGAAGATGGCTAAACTGTTATCATTCAAACTTTATTTTTTCATGTAGATTTTGGGTTTTTTTTTGCTTTTTGAGAATTTTTTTATGAACTTTAAAAGCTAATTTACCCTAAGAAATAAGCTAGAAATGTAAAAACAAGTTTTAAGCTACCTTCACCTATATGAAATCTAAGAGCCTACTTAATTTTAAAAGCTAAAACCTAATTAAGCTACCTAAATTCCTAATCCAAATGGGCTGCAGTTTTAAGACTGCAGTACCTATCTACTGATGCATTTGACAAAGAGTCAAAACCAAATTGCATGTGACCTTGGTGGTCAATCCTGCAATGAACACTCTCAATGAGTGTGTTTGATCACTTAGCAAGCAAAATTCCAAGCCTAGGAAGGCTTGGATCAAATCTAACTAGCTAACTTAAAACAAATACCTCCCCTGGTGCACAGCTTATAAAATCAACCTTAACTTGTTAGATTTTGAAAACTAACTTATGAAAACAACTTTTCTACTGGATTTAAATGATAATGGAACTAACTCAAGCAAATTGCACAACTCAGTTTGACTTTAAGGAGTCAAACACCACTAAACCAAACACTCCTTTATACTAGACAGATTCCATTTAAACTTTAGATTTTAAAATCTAGCTAGCAAAACCTAAATACCAGATATCAAATAGCTTATGACTATTCTAATGAGCTTATATTAATAAGCTAATAAGCAAGAGACACAGATTTAAGAATTATGCTAATTAATTTTTTGGTTTTTATGATTTATGAAATAATATAAAGCAAAATGAAATCTAAACTGCACAAGCTGAAAACATATAACTAGACATGATCAAATAAGCACAATGAAGCAGATATAAGATCAAATAAGCAATTAGATAAGTATATTAAGCAGATTTAAGCTAGAAATTTAAAGACAAAGGAAATAAATGAAAACTTACAGTGTGCTTTAGCTAAACAAAAGCAAAAAAAATGCTCAAAGAGCTTATCAACTAGCTCTGACTTATTTAGAATAAGCCAGTATAAGTCCATGGAAGCTCATCCTTTGCTAGCTTCCCTTCCAAATATCCAAAATCCATTAAGCTAAGGTACTTAAGCTGGTTTTAAGGTTATAGTAGATTAAAGCTTATTAGAGCTCAATTACAAGCTTAGAGACTTGTAAGAGCTGAAACAGAACTTATCATAAGCTTATGAATCATTACACCAACACTAGAGCTTATTTAGAGTTTAAGAGTAAAAATCAATGATAAAAACTGAACTTATGATTTCATTAATTTTCAAAACGGATTACAAAGCTTGACTAAAAGAAATTACAAATACTTTTAAAAGAAAAATTACATTTAAACTAAAAATTACAAAAGCTATTTTTTAAACTAAAAATTATGCTGGAAAAGATATCATGTGTGTGAGGATGAAGGTCTTTTTATAGCCCGAATGAGAAGCTTCTAGGAGCAGGTTTGTTACACGCTCCTCTCAATCCTATCCGTACATTCTCTCAATGATTGGAAGAGCAATCTTAGCCGTTGGATCACATCATATCTTACACGGATTGCCAGCTTGGCAATCCGTGATTGAGACAGCTTGTGCTTCTTTTGAGAGTGTATCAAGTGTAAAATGCTTCATTCCTTGTGTTTATTTTGCTTGCCACCGGGTCATTCTTTCTTGGGTTTGACCAATAGGAGAGCTTTGATGATGTATTACTTTGCCCACGTGTTCTTTGTCACCTTAATTACCCATCTTAGCCCTCAATTGTGAAATGCCCTTTGAATTGACCCTGGGTGAAAAGGTTGAAGATGATCTACAGTAAAAACGGATTTTCCCGCTTTTTTTTAACTTATAAGGGTTGGGGGTTTGACTGGCTTATATTTGGGCTTTGACTTCGGGTTTTTTTTTATAAAAAGGATGGGCCGGGTATTGTGGGTTTTGGGCTTGGATTTGTGTTTTGTTATAAAAAAGAATGTAACGGGTGTTAACTCTTTTAGTTATAAAAGTTAACACCGTTAGGTTTTTAGGGATTATTTTTGTAATTTTGGTGAATTATGAGGGACTGGATTGGAAACTTTAGGATTTTTGTCTTGTTGTGACTTTGACCAAGGGTTGACTGAGGGTTGACTTAAGTTGACCATTGATAGCATTCTCCCGGCT
The DNA here is from genome assembly GCA_026074375.1 of Tanacetum coccineum. NCBI lineage: Eukaryota > Viridiplantae > Streptophyta > Magnoliopsida > Asterales > Asteraceae > Tanacetum > Tanacetum coccineum. Next base: position 87,159 of record BQNB010006187.1, on the reverse strand, counting down.
CTTTGCGTGCTCTTCTATTCCCGTGACCGTGTTCGTTCGATTTTTGACCGTTTTCTTATGATTTTTGCAATATCCGCACCTACACAATCACAAAGACAAAACAAGCAATATTCAAGCATTTTAAGCACAATTTTGTCTTTTTAGGGTTTATTTTGATATAAAACGGATATGTGTTTTCACAACATAAAAATACATATATCACGCGAACGTGATCTCACTGCGGTCTTGATTTAACAAGCACAAGTTCTAGAATCAATAAATCACCGGCACACTCATAATCAAAGGAATAAAGCATAAAAGATGTATGCTAATAATAATAGGCTCAAAATCCTGGTATATTTACTGAAATGCTTATAAGTGCGCAAGTAATGTCATCGATCCCGAGTCGGATCTACTTTATTAATCGGGACACATCTCTAATTCAAAAACTTTATTTATTTACTACGTTTTATTCTAATATATTATCCTAGGTGGCAAAACAATTTAAAAACAAGATTAGATTTTTAGATTACCGAGGGCGAACAAAAGTTTATACTTTCAATAATGAGTCTAATTTTTCCAATTCATTTTTCTCCCACACTTAAGTTGAGCATTATGCGTAATCAGAAAACAACTTAAAAGTAGAATAAGTGGGAAAAAATAAATATAAGAGAAACGAGACTTTCCGGGGCTCATAAGTGCTCAGTTGAATTCTGAAGATAGGATGTTGCGCAAAACGGCAACATAAGCATGCGAACACAACCATATATAATATTATACTCTAAATATATCACTTCCCCAAGTGATAAATTACCATCCACCAATCCAAGCTTCACCTATTTATTTAATTTGCAAAATAGACACAACTACAAAAATCGTAAAATACTAAAGCACACTTTTGTAGGCAACACGATTGCATTTAGCGTATGCAACAAGCCTTTAAACCCTTTGGTGTCCCGAGTGGACGAGTTATAGTCTCGTGAAGGTTTCCAGCGAACACACCCACAAAGTTCAAAACATTTTTTATATTATATATATTTTTTATTTATTCACACTTCACTAAAAACAAACACACACACAAAACATTACGAAATGAAAAATAATATAAGAAGGAAAATATAATTATTAATATAAACATTCAAATCATATACTAAAGAAAAATTAAAGGCGAAAAGAAAATCTTTTTAGATTTTAGATTTATATTTTTTAGACAAACATTATTCAAACACAGAATTATTATTTAAGGTATAAAAACAAAAATTAACGAAAATTATTATTTTTATTTTATTATTATTATTTTTTTGGCAGACCATAAGTGCGTCGCACTCAAAAGAAAGTGCGGCGTACTTATAATCTAAATTTTTTATAATTTTTCAAATATTCAAAATACAATGGCGGGAAAAATGTTACAGAATGCGTCGCACAACAATGTATGTGCGACCGTTTCATTATGACAATAATTTTGTATTTCTTTTGTTTTTTACATTTTATTAGTTAACACATGTATAACCAAACACAGGCAAACACGCAAATGCTAAGAACTGAAAAATAAAAAAGAAAGCTATTTTTTAGATTTTATAGTTTTTAAGATTTTTACATAATTCAAATGCAAACAAACACACATAAACAAGCAATCCAAACAAATGCAAAGACACAAGAATGAATATTAATACTAGTTTTAAAACAATATATATGATAAAGACACGAAAAAGAAAACATATATTTTTTTTTCAGACCCAAAAGTACGACGCATACATAAATATGTGCGGCGTACTTTTTGCAAAATTTTAAATTTTTTTTTGTCACAGATGCAATGCAAGACGAATATTAAATAAAACTAACAAACAAACAGAAAGCATGAATTATTATATAAACATGGAACATGCCATAAAACAAAAAAAACAAAAATAAAGCGTTAATAAAAATCTTTTTGGATTTTTTTTTATTATTTAAATGACAAACTAAATATTCACAATTGTACAAGGCGTGTAATCAAATAAAAGAAAATTTCAAATGATCACATACCTGTGACTAGCAATTTGGGGGTTTTGTGTTACCACTGAAATTGATCAGTCACGAGATGGACAAGGTCACAGGAAGTACGGCGGTTTTGGTGTAAAACCGGCGTACTTGCAGGATTCAACTGCAAAATAACAAGAGAGAAAATGGGAAGTGCGGCGTACTTGCAGCAACATAATATGATTTTTAAGAGATTTCAAGAGATTTAGAACACACGAAGCACACGTAAGATGCACAAGAACAATCAAACAATCTGTAAATAATTAAAACAAATCCCCGACAACGGCGCCAAAAACTAGATGTGTGTTTTACAAGCTTTAAATTTATAATAACTAGATTTACCAAACGAACGACTAAAAACACAACATTCGGGAAAGTATACCCTATCGAGTGTAATATAGTATTAGGTAAGTCCAGGTCAATCCACGGGATATGTAGCAATTCACATATTGTTTATCAAGTAACAAAGTTAATTGATTGTCACGGAACAAATAGCCTAAACGTGTGCAAAGCAAAGCATCAAACAAGGCATGATCTACATAACATAACAGATATAGATAGAGCAAGACTTTATATAAACAAATCATGCAAGTCATGAATAACGGGTAATTACCACAACAAACATATCTACCAATGATAACATATAATCCTTTACTACATCATCACGAGTGCATTAAGAATGGTTTATATCAAATATGCATACATATGAATTCCTCCCAAACTGGGCGGTCAACATAAGGAAGGGTCTTAAATATAATTCTACTTGGGTTGTTTATCAAATTACCATATAATTCTCACAAGTATGATATTGACACCGATAGATACACGGTTCAAAATACATCAACACAATTAACCCTTTCGGCCTATTTCAATTGCAATGATATATCAAAAGATAAACAATGATCCAAGCAAAGATAACATCGAATTCATAAGCATATATATTTACAAGTCATAGCAAAATCATCCAAATACCATATTACATATCATATGTCATCAAAACGAACGAATACCATTATATCATAACCAAGCAAACAAGCATCATCATAAACATAATAAACTCAGAAAGATTAACTTCATTATGAGTAAGAAATATACTAAAGATGTTTATGAAAGTGTTAAAGAACGAAAACCAAAACCAACGTTCCTACCAAAACCAAGCACTAATCCGATAACCCAATGATCCCATGATCAACTAACAACCAAACCTTCTAAAGTATCCCAAGGAGACGTCACCTAACCTCTGGAAATCAGTAAGTATGTGTGCAAGTTTCACGAACAATGAGTGTTTGGATACAAGGCTTAATATAGCGACTTGAAAGGATTTGGTGTGAATCCTCCAAGTATCTTGTTTAGGTTCTATAAGAATAGAGTTGAGGGTCTGGAAAACGTTGCTTTGATGGTGGAATTCATGGCTAGGAGTGGTGGTGATGGTATGGTGGTATGCTAGGATTAAAGGGATGTTTGGCTCATAGGATCCAAGGATCCTCGCCAATCCTTTTTTCTCTCCAAGTTGATTCTATGATAGTGTGTGTTTCCCCTGGAGTTCTTAGGGTATTTATAGAGATTCTAACACTTGGGGAACAAAGGGAAAGGTAAATGATCGGTTTGGTAGTAAATGGGAGTCATAAGTATGACTTTTTGGATGTTCAGGCGCGAAGTGCGCCGCACCATTTAGTAAAACCGATGTACTTTGTTTAAATGATATTTTCCCGCTAGACATGAAAGTGCGCCGTACTTATTGGCAAGTACGGCGTACTTGTGGTCTTTTTCAGCTCTTCGACAAAAAATCAAAGTTGTATAGAATTCTTTCTCGGTCGCGTGGCCGCCAGAATCAACTCAATCCGAGTTCGTATGCTCAAGTTATGGCCAAAACAGTAGACAGGTGTCGGGAGATCTTTATCTTGAGTTTTTTTTCATTTAAGCTTCAAATCTTCGTGTATTCTTCCGTTTTCTTCCACGACATGTCACGTGAACTTACAATAGCAAATATAGTCTATTAAGTATAGAAAGTTCATTATAATTAACCAATAAATATATATATAAAACATTGATAACGCATATAGAAATATGTATAAAATGAGTGTTATCGTCATACTACCTTACTTGTGCGTTGCCTTAATAAAATATTACATAGACGGCGGGTTCGTGTAATTCGTTTATGACTTAGGAAATACTTACACAATGCATCACAAGGGTGACGGGCAATAGAATTAGGAGAAGCATACTAAGGATCATGCATGATTAATTAAACACGTGTATTTCCTATCGAGTTTCCCTAAGGAGTTTAGATTTAATTTCAGTTACTTAGTTTAATTAGCTTAAAACCAAAACCCCTTCAAACCATAAATTTTACATGCTTTCATAAAAGTATAAAATATAAAAATAATATTCGTTCAATCCCCTTAGACCTTAGTTACATTTAGTTCGAGCATTCCCAACCTATTCCCCTAGAGAACGATAACAACCCCCGACTATTACCTATACTACACTACAATGGTTAGGTACTCTGCCTAGGGTGTTATAAAACCTGGTGTGTTTACAACGACCGCATCGCATCTCGGTCATCATGTTCTTGATTTTAGTAGTATCAGTCTTGAGTGTTGCAATGTCAGCTTGAATGGCAGTCTGAGTGTTGTCAATCCTGGTCATCTAAGGACCAACACTCTAGGCCAATGATGTGGAAGACTTGGCCCATTTGGCAAGGTGTTCATTTTGAGCACTGATGGCAGCCTGAAGAGCTTCAACAGTGGACTTAGAACCAGGAAGGTCAAAGTTCTTGATCAGTGAGAAGAGCTCATTGAGATTGCTTGAGGTCTTGTTGTGGGTTTCAGCCATATCTTGCATGGTAGCCTTCAGTGTAGAGTCAGCCTCAAGGATTTCAGATACTATGTTCAAAGACTTGAGAAGTCTTGCTCTTTCATCAACTCTGTATTTATTGATCCTGTCTATGAGGTTCATAGTGTTTTGCAATACTGTTTTAGTTTGAGCTCTGTAATAAACATTCTCTTCATAGTACCCTTCTACTGCAACCCTAAGATCAGCATATGAGGCTGCAACTTCTTTATGTTTGACCTAGTTATCCTCAGTAACATGGGCATATTGTACTTTTATGATATTTCAGAGATTGCTTACCAACTGTCTTTTAGTGATTGGCATGTAGTTGTCAAAGGGCTTGAGTGTTTCAGAACAGGATAAGGATTTAGAGTCAGATGTATTAGTCTTTTTGGTTTTAGAAGATTCAGGTTTATCTTTGTTAGGTAAAGGAGACTGATGTTCAGTAGAATGAGCATGATGGGTTTCTACATTATTAGGCTCTTGGATGTCCTCATCCATCTCTTCTCTAGCCTTAAATACTTCATTTTCACTATCGTCTTTAAGTTCATCCTTAGAATCCCCCAACAAGGCTTGAATGTTAGCCACAGTGGTGAGTAACAAGGTTTCGGTATCTGGCTCCACTTCTGATGAAGTCTTGCCTTTGTTTTGGTCAGATACTGACACCTCAAATCGAGTGGACTGGGTTTTATTCACCTTGTACTTCATGCCAGTCTCTGATTTAACAGTAATCAAGGCTTTAGGCTGACCCCTATCAGCAAGTTATGTAAGGCTCCCTAAGTCTTTGGAGTTGATGTTTGTATCCTCATGTAAAGGTTGGGTTTTGCTAGTACCTTCATCAGGGACAGCTAATGGTGATCCCTTAACAGCGGGTTGTGTTTTTTCCTTTGTATCTTGGGGATGAGTACTTTGGCCCGAGGACAGTGACTAGGTTTTATCAGAGTCCTCCATTGGCACTTTCTCCTTAGGGGGTTTGATACTGGTCTGAACAAGGGAGGTCTTTTTAGTCTTGGAAATTTTCTTCTCTTAAAGGAGTGCTCTGAAATCCTCAAGACCCTGTGACTTGGGTTTAGGTTGAGTAACTGTTTGAGACTTCTTCTTCCCTTTCTTTTCAGATACAGGAAATGAAGATACTAAATTTTCATGATTGATTACATCAACCATAAAGGCCGTCAATTCAATTTGAAGGACTGAGGATGGGTCCTTTATAAAATTTGTTTTACTCAGGATGTTAGGAGTATTCCCAAAGCTTGGATCATTAGGATAGTTAGAACCCATTAACACTTCTAGGGCACATGAGACAAACCTAGGATAGGAAATGTATCTTTTCCTAAGTTTGGCCATGGGCCTGGTCATATGATCACTAAAGATGATCTCTCTAATGTTGATCTTAGTCCCCGTGAGGAGACTGAAGATTGTCAACTGCTGAATAGAGTTTAACTGTTCAGTAGAAGATTGATTCCCACTAAGGACCTGAATGACAAAAGTCAACATCCTCCAAGCCACAAGAAATGATGTTTTAATCAGTAGGGTTCTTTGTACCAGTGCCTCATTGATAGCAATTTTTCCAAGTTCAACTTTAACAACCTCAGTAGAGGGATAAGCAACATAGTCGCCTTTGTTATAATCAAGTCCTGTAGATTCACAAAAGGTTTTATAGTCTAAGGTTAATGGCATTTGGCCATTCTTCATAGTGAACTTGATTATAAATTCTTTAAGAGGCCTAGCCTTAGAGTCATCAGTGGATGGGTTTGGGTCTTTAACCACAACAGTACACCAGAACTCCCTCAGGTAGTTCTGGTATAACACTGATGGTGTTTTCATAAAAGCCTCAGCCATAAAGCAATTTCTTAAAAACTTACAAATATTTTAGTAGGCTGGGACACTTTATGGGTAGTTGAAATTTCCCACAAAGTTGTTGCTTGAAAACTAGACGGACTCAACAGTCATATCACCATACTAAGGGGCATATGTTATTGCTTGGTTTGCTGCCATTATTAATGGGAAGTTTTGAAAGGGGCTATGACAGCTGTATCAATATACTGATGGTCACAAGTTCGAATCCGACTTTCATCACTAGTGCGTATATAGAATACCTTATCAAAAAGGATGGTCACTAAGTTGGTAAGTACTTAGATAGCTCACGCGACTTGATAACAAAAACTTTACTAAGTTAGGTTTACTTAGTTGGGTTAATACCAAGGCGGATGGTAACTAAATTGGATAATCTAGATCGCTCGCAAGTGCTTGATAGATGCAATGAATGAGATTTGCCACAAAGAAAAGAAAGTTTTACCCAGAAAAATAAAGAACACACACACTTGCTTTTGAGAGAGAAATTTATGCAGAGTTTACTTGCTTTGAAAAATTTGTATGTATTTCTTGTTTTGAAGGGGTATTTATAGGTGAGGTTTGCAAAAAGATTTTATTAAAAATTATTTTGAAAATAGTTTTTGAAACCTTTTAGGATTTGCATTAAATGCCACCACCTATAACTATCACTATCCCGTCTTTTATGGCAACTGTATAGCCGTTATTGTGTCATGCACTTTTTGCAGGCATAACGTGGGGATAACGAATTAGGTGGGAAGTGAAAAGACATTTTAGGAAGGGATATTGTTTATGGGAGTGAGCATTAAATGCTTAGTGGGATGTTTGAGTGTAACTTGAAAAAATAGGACCCATGACTGTTGGATGAGAGTTAGATAGGGAATATTTGTTCCTTATTTAATGTGTTCAGTCACCAAACTAGTAAATTAAGTAAGTCACCAACCTAGTAAATTAAGTAACTAAGGACTTAGGGCATTTACTTACTTCATTAAATGTGTCCCTCGGTGTCATAGGATTCATATTTGTTGTTAGGGAGAGAGTTTCAGGGAGAGAAGAATATTTACACCATACTGAACATGATTAATCAGGGACACTGATTAATCAATGTTGAGTATGCCTAACTCTGCTTTTAGTCTTGTAAAAGTAGGTTCATTTAGGGGTTTGTAAAGATATCAGCTAGCTGATACTCAGTAGGGATGAAGTGTAGTTCAATATCTCCTTTTAGGATATGGTCCTTGATGAAATGATATCTTATATCAATGTGTTTGGTTCTTGAATGAATGATTGGATTGTTGGATATGGCAATGGCATTGGTGTTTTCACAAAAGATAGTTACCATCTTGTAGTGAATATCATAGTCACTGAGTTAACTTTTCATTCACAGGATGTTGGCACAACACCCAACAGCAGCAACATATTCAGCCTTAGCTGAGGACATAGCCACTGACTGCTGTTTTTTAGCACTCCAACAAACCAATTTCCCTCTAAGTATTTGACAGGCACCTAATGTGCTTTTTCTGTCCATATTGCAACCAGCATAGTCTGAGTCTGAGTATCCTTTAAGATCAAATCTTGAGCACTTTCAGGTACCTGAGGATTCTTTTCATAGCAATAAGATGTGATTCTTTTAGAATTGACTGATATCTTGCACATAGACATGTTGAGAATTAGATATCAGGCCTACTTGCAGTTAAGTACATTAGGTACCTAATCATTCCTTTGTATAAGGTCTTATTGACTAGTTTACCAGCAAGGTCAGGACTTAGGATATTTAGAGGAACCATGGGTGTCTTTACTTAGGAACTATCAAAAATCTCATATTTCTTAAGTAAGTTCCTTGTGTACTTTTCTTGAAAAATGGATATTCCTTTTTCATCCTACATGATTTGAAGTCCAAGAAAGTAAGTGAGTTCTTCCATCATACTCATTTTAAATTTTGTTGTCATCAGTTTTTCAAACTATTTACAAAGCTTATAATTTGTTAAGCCAAATATGATGTCATCCACATACACTTGAACAAGGTAAACATCTCCTTTGGTTTTATAGATAAACCAAGTGTTATCTATTCTTCTCCTGACAAACTTATTTTGAATAAGAAAAGTAGATAGAGTCTCATACCATGCCCTGTGTGCTTGTTTCAGTCCATAAAGGGCTTTATAAAGCTTGTAGACAAAGTCAAGGAACTCACTACTTTCAAAGCCATAAGGTTGTTTCACATAGACTTCTTCTTTTAGTTTTCCATTCAGGAAGACACTTTTGACATCCATTTAGAAAACTATGAAGTGCATGTATGTAGCATAGGCAAGGAAGATCCTAATGGCTTCCATCCTTGCCACCGGTGAAAAAGTTTCATCATAGTCAATTCCTTCTTCCTGACTATAACCTTGAGCAACCAGTCTTGATTTGTTTTTGGTAGTAACTCCATGTTCATCTTTCTTTTTCCTGAACACCCATTTAGATCCACTGGCTATTTTTCCGTAAAGGAGTGGAACAAGAGTCCAAACTTTGTTTTTATGGAATTGATTTAGTTCTTCTTGCATCGCATCGACCTACCCTAGATGTTTCAGTGCCTTTAAAACCCTTTTAGGTTCAATCTCAGAGAGAAAGTTAGCAAATAGACATTCACCGGCTGAGGTAGCTGTCGGTTTGGCAGCAATACTTCTTGTAATCATGCCTTTAGTAGGTTTACCAATTATGTTCACAAGTTAAATATGTTGATCTCTTAACCATTTATCCTCAGGAGCAGGATATGAACATGTTGATGCATGGTTAGTGATTTGAGACTGAGTTACTTCAGGGATTAAAAGTTTAGATACTAAGGTTTCAGTATTTTTCCTGAAGGTTCTTCAATGTGATGACAGTTGATTTATTTATTTTGAACTTCTTGTTCTTGTGTCCCTTCATTGTTTATTAGGTCAAAAGGACCTTCAACATCCTTAGTGTGAGGTGCATTTTGCTCATTTGGAGTAATCACTTCTAGGACATGAGCATTTTGTGTGAGTTCAGTAAGTGAATGTCCATGAGGAATGATGTAGTATGATATATCAAAATTTGCTTGATATTGTCTAGATGGGTCATCCTCATAAAGAAAATCATCATAAGGATATCTAGATGAATCATCAATTCCAATTTCATATATTGAGGTATTTGTGAACCTGATGGCTTCCATACTCTCATCAAAGGTAACATGATAAGTCTCCTCTATTTGTTTTCTTCTTGTGTTAAAGACTCTAAAGGCTTTATATACAAAAGAGTATCCTAGAAAGTATCCATCATCAGCCTTGGCATTAAATTTGCCTAAGTGATCCTTGTGATTATGAATAAACATAGGACATCAAAACATATAAAAGTAGCTGATATCAAGGATCCTTTCTCTGAGAATATCATAGGGAGCCTTATCATGTCTTTTGACAATGATTGATCTATTCTGAGTATAACAGGCAATCCTGACTGCTTCAGTCCAAAAATGCTTAGAGAGTACTAAGTCATTCAGCATTGTTCTAGTAGCCTCAATGAGAAACCTATTCTTCCTTCAGCTACACCATTTTGTTTAGGTGTATAAGGAGAAGAGAAGTTCTGAGAAATTCATTTCTCATCACAAAAAACTCTCAAGCTCGGAATTTCTAAATTATTATCAGTTTTGATTTGTTTGACTTTGACATCATTTTGATTTTCAACCATCTTGATAAAAGACACGATAATTTAAAGTACCTGACTCTTCTTCCTGAGAAAGTGAACCAATGTGTACCTTGAGTACTCATCAACAATGACTAGGGTATATTTCTCATGAAATATAGACATTGGATTGACTGGTCTAAATAGATCCATATGAAGAAGATGCAGACACTTCCTGATTGAGAAATTTTGTTTTGTTTTGAAAGAGGCTTTATGATGCTTTCCTTTTTCACGTGTTGAAGATGGTTTATCCTTTAAATAAACAAGTGAAGGAAGGCCAAGAACTTTGTTTTGTTTAGCAAATTTATTAATGTTTTTTGAAATTTAAGTGTGATAGCCTTTTGTGCCATAACCAGTTAACACTTTTTGAGGCTTTAGCAAAGAAGCATGCTCTATTTGGAGTCAGTCATGTCAAGGACATAAACATCATTTCTTCTTGGGGCTATCAACACAATTTCTTTATTTGCATTAAAGATTGTTCCTTGCTTATCATCAAACTGAACAATGTATTTAGTATCACAGAGTTGACTAATGCTAATTAGATTGTATTTTAGACCATTCACAAAAGCTACTTTAGAGAAAACTATACCGCTACAGTTTATTGAACCATATCCTTTGGTAATGCAAGATGAGTTATCACCAAATACTACCTTAGGACCTGGTTGCTCCACATATTTATGCATATAATTCTTGACACCAGTCATAATCCTTGAGCATCCACTGTCCAGATACCAAATGGGCTCCCTGATGTGTCTCTACACAAATAATAAACTTGGTTAGTTTCTCTTGTAAACTCGCTTCTTTGTGGGCTCCCTGGCTTTAGTAGCCTGAATTTTTTCACCTCTTTTGAAGTGATCAAAGTCATTATGGTCAATGGTTGAGTGCACAGTACTTCCACATGTACTGCAGCTCACACCAACTAAGGACTCACTAGACTACGAGGACTCAGCTAGGGCACCTCCTTTGACAAGAATGACACGATTATGTCCTGAGGTATGATGGTCATAACTACCACATATTTTACATTCAGGGTAGTTTCTACAATCATCGAGACAATGGTCATTGAAGCCACAGTGAGTGCATGGTGGGAAAGGCTTTGCCTTAGCTTTCAGGATCTGTTTTGCTGGTGAAGCATACTGATAAGGTTGTGCCTTATAGTTTTCACTATTTTTTATTGATGCAACATACATGTTGTGATTTGAGGTCCTATGATCATCACCTTTGCATTTCATGCAATAGAATATTCTATAGCAATCATTAGTAGAATGATTTGTATAAGGACGAAATTCACACTTCAACTTAGGTTTTTAAAGAGGTTTTGGCCTGACAGATTTGGGTAAGTCAATGTTCTTAACCTTTGGTTTATATTCTTAACTCAATTTAGATGAACCAGCTGACTTAGAAGACTCGGACTGTGGGATTATAGGTTTAGACTCCTGAGTCTCCTAAGAGGAGTTAACCTTCTCATTTATCAACATTTGAACAAGTTTGGTCAATTCATTTAATTTGGAATCTTGTTCATTATTATTGATCTTAAGAAGAACTGAAAAAGTGATTGGTTTAGTTACACAAATAGTGACAGGTCCTGAAACACTCTTGCTTGAAGATTCTTGTGTTTCATGCTTTATATGTTTAATGATGCATAAACCAGCTCTCTCCCTTGGAAAGTGATCTTGATAAGTCAATGACATTACCTCAGAGCTTGGAGAAGCTCCTTGAAGATTTTTTAGTGGATGTAGAGGTGTTAGAGGTTCTGATCCTGAATCTTTAGAAGAATCAGGATCAGTGGGTGCCTTAGTGATTAGACACTCATTTACAGCTTGACTTTCAAGGACTAGAATTCTTTCAGTGTTAAAGTTTGGAAGTTTGCTATCACGGTTGTGTCTTTTAACCCAGTCTTTGGATTTTGGGATCATTTCATGACCATAAGCCAAGGATGCAGGTATGATTGGATTTTCTTTAACATTATTTTTTGATGAAGATTCAGTGAGCTGTTCAATTCCAAGAATTTTCTTCTTTTGGTTTGGAATTTGCTCACTAATACATTGACTTACCTTATTTGAGCTATTTAACCACTTTTCATTGACCTTTCTTTCTTTTTTCAGTTGTTCTTGAAGAGCATGATTTAACTTTATGAGTTCAGTGTTTTGAATTTGAAAAGTCACAGCATCAAGCTTGTCTTGTTTAAAAATGAGTAGATAATCTCTACACTTTTATAATTCAAAAACAATTTTGTTATATTTTGATAGCAAGTGTAGTCTCTGCTCTTAAATGAACTTGAGGTCAATGTTTATATATTTGAGATAAGTCTGCCAATCATCAGTCTTATCCATAGAAAGAAGAATAGTTATCTTCCTCATTGTGATGTCGATCCATTCACCATTACGGGCATGATTCTTCCCAACTGCGAGTTCATTATCAGCTAGAGCCGTTAGTACCTTGACTTGAGTCATCTCCTCATCATCAGAAACTTTTTCCTCATCCTAATCGAACGTTTCAGTAACTAAGCCTTTGTTCTTTGGTTGAAAGGGCTTTGGGAACTGAGAAGTAGAGGGAATAGCCTCAAGGAGTGCCAGTTAACTTTCATCTTTTTGTATTCGGCCTTGTAGTCCTTTTGATTTTTTGTTCATTTTTACTACTATGAGTTTGTTGAGAAGACTGAATGAGTTTTGGTGTAAATTTAGGTTGAAAACCTTTTGACATTGAAGAGAAGTTTGATACTGATGATATATAAGATGGGTCATACGTTTTTGAAAAACAATCTCTAGCAAAATGACCTTTTTACGACATTTGTAACAATAAGTGTTTTCATTTGCTTTTGACTCGAGAAATTATTTTTCCTTTTGATAAAACGTTTTGAATTTGCCAAAAGGGCTCTCTCATGAAACTCAAACTCTAAGTCTCAAAGGTATTCCTCATTGGATCTATCATCTGCCTCATCATCAGAATTTTCTTGGAAATCCTATTCAATATTGTTAAAAAAGAAGGCAGTTGATATAGGAGAGATTGAGGGTGTAGTTATTAAGGCCTTTTTGGTCTTAGGGTATCTCCTTGAGATTAGGTTGTCTTCATAAGCAAACCTCTCATAAATATCAGCAAGGTTAAGGGTCTGAGTATGATTGGCATTTCTTAGTCCCTGAGAGAAGCTTAGCCACTTCTCAGGAAGAATGTTCATAAAACCCATATTGATTTGTATTTAGACATTGTCACACCATCATTGGAAAGCTCATTGAGCAGGGTCTTGTATCAGGTATAGGTCTGTGAGAGACTTTCAGAAGGTTTAGCTCTGAAAGTTTGATACTCAAGTTTCAGATCTATGATCATGTTTTCCTTGGTATCAGAGGGACCTTCAAAGCTATGAACCAAGTCAGTCCATGTAGCTTTAGCTATTTCACAGCTAATGACTGACTCTATTATGTCATCTAGTAGACATGACATAACGATGCTTTTTAGGCATTGGTCTTTACTAAAAACCATCCTCTCATCATTGATCCACTCAGGTTTATTAGCACCTTCAGCCGTCTTTGGATGGTAAGGACCATACTTAATACATTTTATGTAGTAGGGTTCCATACCAGTCAAATATCAAAGCATTGGCTTTTCCATTTGTTAAATTTTCCCGGCTCTAGTTTGGGAGCAATAGCAGAGTAGCTACCTCCCTTTTTGTCAACTAGCTCAGATACATTACTTTCATCAGCCATTTTAGGATCTAGATTTTAAAAACTTTTTTGAGCAGATTTTTTGTTATTAAAATTTTATAAACGTTATGCTCTGATACCACTTGTTGTTTCTTTTGAGTTAGTAACTAATAACTAAGAAGTTAAGATTTAACTATCTCATAGCATGAAAGTACAGTATGAAAACAATTTTGATACAGATAAAGCAGTAAAGGACTGAAAACTTTTTCAACGTTTAATTCTTAAAAATTTATTAAGAACTATATCCCATTGTTTTTTTAAAGGTAATATGTTTCAACCAAACTAAAAAATCACATACAAACAATGGGGAACAAAGGTGGGGATTGAATGACAATGTGTGTATGTGATCTCCTCACTGACAACTTAGCATAAATCAAAGTATTATGCTAAGTTGACTACTATGCTATCCAACTGAACTTGTTTAGGGACTTAGTAGATTTGGAAGAGAAGTTTAGTTTGTGAATGTTTCAACATTAAATGCACAAACTTAAAGCTTCTCCTTTCAAGAATTCTCTACTTATAGTGCTAAGGTAGGGTAACACCCATATGGGTGATAAGTGCGTGTCCCAAGGTTGGTTGGACAAGTACATATTGTACAGTTGTCTCTATTACAATTCTAATCTTAGAATGGGACAAACACACTTTCTAAGGTCAGTACTGATACTGCCCTTGTCTTCATACCCTATTCAGGATAGTTTGACTTCAGGTGGATAAGTACTTAAACTTATCCATTCAAACATATCTCGCATATTCTTTAGTCTCTTGACTTCATGGTCTTTAAGTTGAGGAGATCGTATGGGGTTCAATGAGTCTATTTCCATAACTCACTGAACCCATTACCTTCTTCTTTGGCTCAGGGACTTCATTCACTGAGTGTCGCCTCACTGAATGGTTGAGTCTTTCTTGTAGACTCGGGTTGAGCACTTGAAGGTAACCTCATTGAGTGACTGTTCACTCAATGACCTTGGAATGTTTAAGGATATCTAACACTTAGGATATTTTGTATTCAAAATTAAGTGAAATATCATTGGGCACTGAATTGACCCAACATCTTTGGTCTTCAGCTTCTGTTTCAGCATAATACTCATCAGGCGGGATTTCGGTTGCTTTTTCTTTGTGACTTGGCTTAACCACTATTGCGTATGTAACGGCTAATGCAGATAAATACTATTAGCAACGATAATAATATAAGTTGACGATTGTATCATGTACATAAACCATAGTTATATCGTTAAAATTAGGGATGAGCATGGGTCTGGAACTGATGGAACTGGAACCGAAACCGATGGATCCGAGAACCGAATTTTTCAGAAAAGTAGGAACCGAGAACCGAACCAAGAATCGAAAAATCTCAAACTGAAGAGACTTGACATTGTCAGCTTGTTAATTCTCAGGATGCTAACTAGAGCTCGTGGACATCAAGGTCGTTCCATCACTTTTGTAAAAGTGTAATCGTTGGGTTTTGGCATGTGGCCTTATTCATTTTGTTGTTCGTGTTGTTTATTGTTCTCCTGTACTCTTTTGATTTCTTCTCGGAATCTGTCTTTTATATATATATGGTCTTTCTAGAAAAAAATAGTAAATATTGATGATTAATACATGTTTAGTGACATTTTAGTTGTTTGAATTTAAATAATATAATTTAAACTACTTATATAACTCGTGGTCAATGCCATAAATATGTTTTGATGATTGTAAACGAAGAAATAAAATCTACATTAAACACGAGGGGTTATAATAGCCATAAACACAAAGTAATTTGGTTATTTATTTTACCTAATAGTTGTTAATATTTTATTGACCGTCACTAATTTGCTCGAGTAATATAATAGATTATTCGTAATGTATACACAGTCCGTATCACGAGAGACAGAGCTAGGATTAAAACTTGAAACTTAAAGGGGGCCAATTTTATTTTCTTCGCAAAATGGTAAGATATAGTACATGAACAAAATAAATCAGGCTATGTAACACAATAAGATTGTACATTGTTTTGTTAAGTTAGAAACAAATTTGTTATACAGAGATATAAATCAATTATATTGAATTTTAAATGATTCGACTCATAAATTTAAATATAACAAGATGGTAAACCCGCGCTTCGCTGCGGGACGTTTTGTAAAAAAAATCACAACTAATAAACTAATCTCATCTTATATAACATGTGAACTATACTAATACAGATTAGAAATACATGTTTTCCATTTGCACTAATACATAGTAGAAATACATGTTTTCCATTTGGACTAATAGACACGCACGAATACTAAGATAATTCGAAACGAGCCTTTTGGATTTTCCTCGTTCCTGATCTTGGACGCAGTACATTTGAAAGACCTCGAAGTTTGCTTTTGTTTCATAAGTTATTAAGTATGCTTCTCAACTATTTGGTCAACTTGGAGTTGCCACATGTGGACCCTGTGAGAATTGTTACCATCAGAACATCGGTATATAATTGCATTAAAACTTTCTTAGAACACTTAATAACTGTCGTTATTCTAATAAAAACAAATTCACATCCAACCCCTATCATTGTACATCATTTTAATTAGCGCTGTTATATTCATTCAGATTATCCTAGGTTAGAATAAACACTTTAAAGACACCCCTCAAAATTGGTTGCTTATTTGTTCAACCTTGTACAATGAATAGTTTGCATTATGTGTAGCATGAGATTTATTACCTGTTTTAGGATTTTTCTTTCGTTGGTGAAGGATTAACAGCATGAGGTTTTGAACCCGAAAAACAAAGCAGCAACCCAACTGCTAAATTCCAATAATTAATGTTTGGATTTGAGTTCTCCCTCTGCTATTCACTACTAAAATTGGAATTTCCCGTGTGTAGCTAGGAAAGACAAATCACATATACACCATATAAGTGCGTCTTCCCTTGAGTCAAAATGTGAGGGATAGCCACTGCAACATTAATGGACTATAACGTATCTGTAAGGATTATAAGTGTATTGAAGATATACTAACTTTGAGACATCTCAAGCTTCCTTTGACAATCATATGAATTTTGGAGTTACCTCTTTACATATGATTTTTATTTTATCGCCATGTGGCTATGTACAGAGGTAACTTGGACTACAACTGATTTTGGAAAATTTCACGAGTCTTTCTACGTGTCCGATATCCTGCTGCGGTGGATTGTTCCTGATCTTTAAAAGCTTATGTGATGTTTTGATTGCATATTATGTTCGTGGACAAGTGGATACAATTGGTATAAGTAATTATTTTTTAAGTATATATATATATAATATATTATATATTATATTTTTTATATATATATATAGCTATATATATATATATATATATATATATATATATATATATATATATATATATATATATATACATATATATATATACGTATAGCATCTCGCGAAAAGTTTAATTTCTTTATGCATTTAATGCAATATCATGAAACCATCCTAATATGTGATGAGTATAATTTTACATATGATTAAAAATATGTATGATGGTTACTAATATAAGTATTTCTTTTCTTTGTAGTATCATGGGCGAACCTTTGTCACTAGACTGTGTATTCGCATCTCGCGAAAAATTTAATTTCTTTATGCATTTAATGCAATATCATGATAAACTTCCTAATATGTAATGAGTATAACTTTTTCACATATGATTAAAATATATGAATGAGGTTAATAATAAGTATTTCTTTCTTTATTTGTTGTATAATGAGCGAACCTTTATCCAATGGAATAGGTGTTGCCTGTGTTGAATTTCTTGGCGAGCGGAGCCGCATTAGTTTATGATTTCTTCCGCGCTCGGACTGCTACAAGGAATATGCTGTAACCCAAACAACTAAAACAACGGGTGGATTGAACATTACTTCTAACTTAAATTTATTTATACAATCTTGGGCAGATTGTGCCCGCTTACTTGAGAGCTTGGAGTTGCAGCGGACGAGCCCGATGGTTGGCCTGATAATGGACGAATTGTTGAGCAGATAGTGAGGCGGTACGGTGCAGGTGATCGATCTCGTGGATTATATGGTTGAGGCCATGCCATGTATTTATGTGATGATGATTTGTGGCTCAGGATGATGACTCCGAGGGATTCGTTGAGGAAATGAGGGTCTGGGTGGTGAAACGAGGAGTGTCAGATGCTCCGTCACACACCTTCGATGTCAGTTGAGCCGTCCCCCGAGAGTCTACAAGGTAGGAGGTCATACAACTGCTGCTTGCTGAGGGACAGTCTTTCCCCCTCACATCACCTGGACTTCCTATTCCTCCATCGGTGATTGAGGACTTGAGTACCCGCTTAGGTAACCTGGAGTACGGATACAGACAGCTTGTAAAGAAGGTGATCCAGGTGAGTAATGCTGAGGTAGCAGCTAGTATTTCTATTGGGGAGATCGGCCCGAGGGTTTTTGCTGTTGAGGGACTCGGTGCAGGTGATGGTGTCCCAAATGGTTTCATAGTCCACGGAAGATTTGAGCAGATTGGACTCAAGAAGAGCAGGGTCAGCAGGGATGCGACCCAGAGAGTATGAGGTGATTGTGGATTGACTCAGCAGGGCAGGCTTTAAAGCAGCTGTGCTAGAGAGAGATAAACCGATTTCAGCGCTGCAGCACTATGGTTTTTCGAGAGTTGAGTAGCCGTGAGAAGAACCTGATGTTGTGCATTTTGGATAGTTAGGCGACTTGATGATTCTGGAGTGGATACCACAACGGACCTCGGAGTCCTATTTGGTTGTTTATTTTGATTTTCAGATTAGATTATGACCATTTGTATAGCCACTAAACTGCTAGTGCCAGTTAGTGACGTCATGCTGTGGGTGTATTTTGTTTTTGTAAACACCGCAGCCTTCGGATATGTTAGGATTCCTGTATTAGAACCACCCTACAAAACCACAAATATACCCAAACTTAGAAAATCATCATGTTTGGATGTATCGGTCTTGGAAACCGGAAGATTGTAACTTTGAGGGATTTTTGGTTGTATGTGCTACTACCCCCATTTAGCATTGTTATTATTATGGTTATGAGATTTTGATTATCCTTGATTAGAGTTTTGTTGTGCACTTGTGAATGTTGTATGGTTGAATGGCCTTGTTACTGATTGACATTAAACCCCGAGTGTGGAATGATTCCAGTTGGTAGTTCCTCAGCATGTGATATGGGACTTACTTGTTTATCCTATGAGTTGGGTATATTTTTTGAAATTGTTGAGTGACCGTTGACCGAACTATATTAAACGATGTTTCGTAGATTAATGATTTTAAAGCTCCGTGAATTGCAATACGAATTTGTGTGGATTGGACAAAATGTCGTATTGAGCCGTTCTTAATGATTTTGTTGATAAAGTGTTTGTGCAAACAAACGGAGAATAGAATTGTTTTTCAATTTCATAAACTGACCCTATAGTGTCGATAAAATTTCATATTTATATATTTTATATATGAATAATTTCCTTTTTAAAATAATAAGAATGGAAGATGCAATGATGTTATCTTTTTTCTTTCTTTAGAAACAATATTATTTTTATTTTATTTTAAAAAATTTTATCAAGGAAATAACTTACGCGTGTAGCGTATGAAAAGGAACGTTTTGACGAGGATGGACATGATGTCGTTTGGTCCTCAATTATGCATAACTTGATCAACTATGGATAATTTAGAAGAACCACGACTATGTGGGCAAATGTCGCCCTTAATAATGCTTCATTAATTGGATAAATGTTGGGTCAAACTTTCAACAAGGAGAAAATATTTTTACCCTGCTACGGATTCTTATGCAAGTAACCCTACTCCTATTGTCTGCATGGAGAGAGTCTCATGCGAGTCGTTATGACCGAGTCGTCCCGAAGGGAAAATACCCACGGTATTGTTCGGAACGAGTGCGTCTAGAAAGAAGTGAAAGTCTTAGTTCATGAGTCTAATGAGATCGACGGTTGTTGTAAAGAAATGTCTAAGGCCAAGTATAGTTGGTAGGTTAGTGAGCAATGGTAGATTTGAGCTATCAAGGGTGTAAACCGGATACCGACACTGAGAAGGGATCTTCTTGGAGATGTAAGTTTCCAAGGTGGGTCGGAAGCTTAAGTTGTCTAGTCCCGCAGGTGAAAATGAAGAAATGGAGAAGTTTCTTTCTACCTACCTTAGATGTTGTTGCCTTTGCATGTATCAACTGATGGCCGTGAAGATGACTTCCTTTCCCGAAATGGAAGTAGTGCGTTGTATAGTTATATATACCCTGACAATAGTCGAGGATTAGAATAAGTCACTTAGCAGACTCCTAAATTAAGGTTAGGATAATAGTGATCGTACTCACTGACGTTACGACTTTGTGTGCGTTTGTTTAAAGGAGCGAAAAGATTATGAGACTCTAGCCGAATGGCGACACATACGTTTTTATACTGAAAGAACAATTAAAGTAGCGAACGCTTTAAGCCGGGAACGGTATTGACATTTAGTAATATGTGCGTAATTATCTCAACTTGATTAGCTGAATATTCACTAGGCATTTCGAGCGTTGTGTTAGGACGTCTCAGTCGACCTATGCTAGTCGCGTGTTACGGGTGCGGAAACATTACAATATTTTTTAGATTTGTTCCACATATGACGAGCAAAACGGAGTCCATTGTTATGCTCCAAATTTTTCTTGATTATTTTCGATTTGTCTTTTGACAATATGTGTTTTCTGGTGGGATTATCGCTGCCGAATTATGTGAAAAATGTGCTTTATGTGTCTTATGTGCTATGTGCTTTTGAATGGTAGTAGTAAGCATTAGGTCGTTTTGTCGTGGCCGTGATTTTACGGTCTTAGGACGTGGGTGGTGAGTTTTCTTACCTGAATGTAGGATGAAGGCAACATAATAATTCATTTGTACTACCCATAAAAAAACACATATTTGGGTTACACTTGAACCCTCATTGGTTTTGGTTAGAGAGGTTCGCAGCTTGATTGTCAATTGTAAATTGTGGCTTGTTAACACACAAGCTTGACTATGGTTGGCCAATAAAATCTAGCCGTATGTGATTAGTTCGAGATCATTTTCATGAAGCTTGGCCTTCTGCGCATGCTCGTATCAATGAGAATCTAAACAGTTAGGTATGAACCCGCGTGATGAGCATAGCTATTGCTGAGGCTTCGTAATAAGTAAAGCGCAATTATTTTGCTAAAACTTATAGAAAGCAAGCATGATTGTTGCTAAGGGTGATAATGATGCTAGGGTTGATTAAAGTGCCCTAAGTAAAGCTAGGTAGAATATAAAGTCATTTTTAAAGACGAATAGAGCGAATATGTGCTTTAATTGATTATGTGATTTTTTTTGTCAGTGCTATTTGTGTTTCGATGGGTCTCTTCGGTATGTACTCCGAAATATTTTCGCAACCAGTGGTGCATTATTAAATAAGACCGGGAGGGCGACACGCGTATTTTAGTTTTGGATGTTGATGAGTATTTTGGTTTTAGATAATGACGTATGTTTTAATTTTGATTGTCGACGTATGTTTTAGTTTTGATTAGCAAGTATGTTTCAGTTTTGTGTAGCGATATGCGCTTTATTTCGTTGAAATGATCACCAAACTAAGATTTGGGTTGATCTCTCGTTTAAAGTCTTTCATTTAAAAAATGACGCGATTTATGTTTTCCCGGATATGTTTAATGATGTATTTTGTCTCTCACAATAAGAGCAGTTGTAATTATATTTTTGATTTTGTTGATATGAATTACCATTTGTTTTGCTGGCATTCCATACCGAATAATCATTGCGGAGTTTATTATCGAAGTGATTTTTGCGTCTCGAGCTCGTGAGGACCGTCCAATCATAAGGGAGCGTCTAAACCGTAGGAGAAACTAATTGAGGTATGAAAGGTATGAGCACCGGGACGACGCTCCCTTAAGGTGGGCGGAATGTAACAACCACCGAGTTCTTACAACGCGCATGGACGATCGCGAATTCGACGGTCATAATTATTATTTATAAATTGGTCTGTGATACGAACGTCGACATTTAAAATTTTATTAGCCGAGAATAATTATTTTCGCATTTTATTTCTAACGAAATTTAGAAACTTTTATTTTTGATGTTTCACGAGTCAGCTTTTGACCGCGCGATCGTTAAACGTTTTGGGCTTCATAATAAATTATGACGCGTCTCGTTAATGTTTTATTTTTGCAAATTATATTTTTACGGAATCCGTTGTCTTGTTCCTCGACCTTGAAAAATAGGCGACTTTGGCATACACATATTATAAAATGGTGTCATGTTTACATTTTTAATTAAATGTTTACAAAAGAAAATTTACAAGTATTAAGAGTTAAAAAAGAAAGAGAGGGAACGGTTTCGTCAAGTTTCAAAACTATGGCTAGTATAAATAGAAAATTATACACACACACTTTTAATTTTGTTTCTCTTTTCCCTTGGTCCTCTCCAACCGGACGCATCACCACCACCCTAGAACCGCCACTGTCGTCGGAATATCCACATGCATTACGATCCAACTTCAAAATATTAATTCCCTCGTTATTACCTACAAATCCCACTAATAAAAAGTGACATGCAATGAGTATTTTTGGAGTTAGAGTTCGGGTTAGTTTCAAACATTTTCAGATTAAAAAGGGTGTTTAAAATAGCTAGATTATTGTTTTAAAAGTGTTGGTTTGGTTGAAAATTTGATGGGTTCGTGTTTGTGGTTGTGACTGTGGGTTCGAAACCACCAAGAGGAGGAGAAAAATAGTTTTATTGTTGATAATAAGCTAGATGCGGTGGTTGGAAAATGTTTGGTTTTGGTTCGGGGTTGAGTCCGAGCCCACGGCTAGAAAAGAAAAGGGGCAAGACAAGTCTTGGTCGAGTCCGACTTACCTCGTATAGCATTGTGAGCGTTTCTAATTACTTGTAGTTTATTTTGTTTTCGCGATTTAATTAGTTATCAAAAAATATATGTGATGATATATGGTGAACTTTGCACCGATTAGTTAGTAACGTTAATTTGGGACGATTTTGAGCGATGTAAATATCATGTATAGGTTTTATTGGATTTGTGGTCAGGATGATTTTTGGGTCGAATTGGTTTTCGGCGCCATTTTGAAAAGTAATAAATTAGAAGCAGATAACAGGAGCGCGAGTTTTTTTCGAGGTTCGAGATTTTATAAAATTTGATATGGGTTAGAAAAATGTGGTAGAGGGTTATTTTATGAACGTTTTGGGCATTCGAAGTCCCGTTACTTCCTGATAACGACAAAGTTACGCCGGAAAAAAGATTTGAATCTTAAAAACTTTTCAACAAAGTTTATTATAGTTATTGAATTGCTGATTGAAATTTTAATCCGTTTTGAGCACTTTCGTGTCTGTTTCGGCGTCTTGTCAGTATAAACGATTATTTTGTCCGCGTGGGCTTCGCTAATTTTAAAATCGAGTAGTTATTAAGGGTCAAACCCAAGATCAAAATCTTTGCACTTTTATTTTAATGTCTCAAGTTCCTGCAGAAACTTTGCATAAGGCGGCATTTGGGTCATTTTCTGTCAAGTTTCGGGTCTCGGCCCTAAAACTAAAAGTTTGTCCGAATGTCGTTTTACATAAAATTCTTTTGAGTACCGAGACGTGAATAATTGTGATATACGGGTCGTTTGATGCGGGGTCAGATTTAATTATATATTATATAAAGTCAAAGTCAAATAAAGTCCAACGTTGACTTTTGAAAGTCAACGGGTTACTAAACTTGTCGGATGTTATAAAAATAATAAATGCTACTATTATTACACGTGTGATATTTTAAAACATAACGATTGTTATAAATAAAGAAGATTCTAAAAATAGAACTTTTTGAAACATATCTTGTTTTATAATACCGATACGAGTTAACCGATATCAAATTTGAATGTCGAAAGTTCGATAAGATAACTAAATATTAGAATAAATATAATTAGATGAAGAGGACCTACTAAAAGTTGATAACTTTCGAATAAATAGTAACTTTCTAAAAATAGAAAAGTTTTCCAAGTTAGAAAGTTTTCGATTAAGTGACATATAATATATGAAGGGAATGATGTAACCTCAATTACGTAAAGTTTAGGAATCTAGGACGCGCAAGTGGATTTCTCATCACTATGGGTATCGTTTATTTTATACCTATTTCAATTGCTTGTGAC
The DNA here is from genome assembly GCA_026074375.1 of Tanacetum coccineum. Lineage (NCBI taxonomy): Eukaryota > Viridiplantae > Streptophyta > Magnoliopsida > Asterales > Asteraceae > Tanacetum > Tanacetum coccineum. The sequence goes on along the minus strand of BQNB010006187.1, from coordinate 63,010 downwards.
GCATGCACTATTCGATCATACTTTATTATATAGTAATCGAGCGACATTTTTTAAAAAAAAATCTATAGGCCCTTGGTTGAGATCGTTGTCGTGTAGTCGTGATTAATTCGGTTAGTTGATCTTGGCTTTCGATCAAGGTTGAGTTCATAGCCTCGCTTTTGAATATTTTTAATGTTTTAACCCTAGCAGAGGGGATACTTGTTTTGTTTTATGAAAATGAGGAACGCAATGTGTTTTAATACTAATTATGATTCCATTCACTATTGAGAATATGCCTTTTTACTTTTGTGACCGTTAGTCTGCCTAGTTGCAGTGTGAACGCCCTAATACAATAAATAGTCTGGTTGGTTTGATACCCTGTCTGGGTCTTGAATCTGTTTGCGGCACTTTGTAACGGACATTTTGTAGTAGTATTAGAAGAAGTGGCATACTTCTTCGGGACATTATTTTTATCCTTCGGGATGAATTGTGTTAAGTTTCGGCAACCCTCTCGGATCTTGCTTTTTGAGCCAAAGCATGTAACTCTTGCTCCTTCCGTTCCTTCTCCTTCATCATTAAATCCTTCTGCAATTTCGACCTCGTAGCAACAACTTCTCTAGCCTTTTGTTCTACTACATATAACGCTTCAGAGAGCTTTGCAAAATTAGCGTTGATTTGGACCTCTTGAAGTCCTCTAGCATCAGCAGCCGAACGTTTATCAAGCGGAATCATGTACCATTTAGGATTCTTACATTTAGAGATGCACGGAGGGATTTTCCAATCCTGCTGGTCCTTCACAGTCACAGGTCGAGGAGGGGAATGCATAACTGGAACGGGAGGTGAACCATTAGCTTTCAGGACACGCTTGTGTTTAGACTTTGGTGGCTCCAATGTGTCGACATGCATTTCCATCATCCTAATAATTCGCTCCTTTGCGCCCAAGTTAAGTGCAGTCGATTGTTGTGAAGGTTTGTAACATATGCTAACCTTTAAGATTGGACAAACGAAGGAAGATGCTATGATTGTTTGATCATCTATTTCCATGCGTAACTCATTCATTGACATTCCAACACCTGCTGATTCAGCATATGATGGCTTAAAAATATTTCATTTTGAAAAACAGATATTACAGTGTCTAGTGTCTACCTTATAAGCAACCTGGTCATAAAACCCTTCAATCAAGCCCAATCCTTTTCGATTTCTTTTTCTGGTTTGTTTGAATCCCACGCAGCCTCAGTTTCTGTTCTATTCGTACCCCACCCAGATTCATTGTTTTGACCCCAAGAACCTGAAAAAAAAATTAAACAAATTTTGAGTAATTGCTCCATAGGCAATCCCAAACACCCCTTATTATTGGCTTATAACATACCAACCGGGTTTAAAACTGACAGGTTCCATCCAAGCACTAAAACATGCATATATGCTTCTAAAAATGCAATATGCAGATAAACACTCAGATAAGCTATCCCAAACACCCCCTAATCTGATGCGTGTTTGTTACCTCTTCAATCCTTAAAAGCAGAATTATAAAGGACTCAAAAATTGATTTTTTGATTATTGGCAACTCTCATATAGTATGTAATATTACTAAATAGTTTTATTTAAAAACCAACAATCTAAAACATCTACAATCGCATGCATAAGGCATATTTTCGGGTTCATTCGGGTTCAGTTTCTTTCTGCACAGGGCCACAACCCGAGTCAAAATATATACATATATAGCAAAATAATGCGATGGAAGGCAAAAGCGTTTACCAACTTAGCTACAGCTCAGTTGTTGGGTGTTATCTAACGGGTTTTGTAACATATATTTAAGTAAGTTGTCGATTATTAAATGGTCCATTTCCATGTTTCTGATTCTAGGCCTCGCCGTTTTTCAGGCTTAAGTTTTATCTGGCTCACACAGTAATACATAGTCCAACTATTGAAAATGAAAAATAAATAAGCAATATTCACCTTTCTTGAAGAATGGAGAATATTTGGTTTAACGGAAGAACTGTATGAACACGCACTTGAACTCGTAGCAGAAGATAACGTCAAGATTAGCAACTGGGCTCCCAAAAGAATCAACTTTTGTGTCAAACATTATTTCATATATCTCAACCCAATTCTTTCTGTCGTCTTCTGATTTTCGCAGTGCACAACATATGTCAGTTTTAACAAAAAATTAGAACTTCAAATAGCAAAAAAACACGGTTGCATATCTCGATAACTCATATTTTAGGTTACTTACCATAAGTTGTATCCCAACCACCACCCCGCCAATAGAGCGGAATGAAAGAATATGTCCATCCTGAAACCATAAAAATGAATGAAATCTTCATCGTTGCTCGTTGTTAACCTACCTGATATCAAACCTCTATATATTCTATCTATTTTAGTAAACTCTTTTTCCAATTTATAAGAACGTGTGCTTCAAATACATATGTTAAACAAATTGCAACCGAAAAAGCACTTACCAAGAGATGGTTTAACCCAATCAGTTCCCGGCTTCATTATCACTTCAGAATCCCCATAGCTAATCTGTCCATCCAGAAATCATGTAAATTTCACGTTTAAATGAATGAAATCTTCAGTGGCTTTTAAAGAAACCGATTTACCATTGTGAGCTAAAGCCGAACTACCAACACAAATATGAAGATTTAAATATATTTAAAAGTTTAAAACTCTTTTGATACCTACAACAGGTGGCACCGTTAGGGTATTCCTATCCAACAACAGATTGTGCGTCGTACCTATCCAACAACAAATTGTGCGTCGTAAGATCCTTGCGCAAAACACCATGGGCGCGACAGAATGCAACACGAACTTACATATTTGGTTCTTTTAATAGTAACTCTACTAACACCAAGAATAGCCTTCATCCCGAGTTTGAACATAGCCTTATGGCTTTTCTTCTCAGATCTACTCTGCTTACCACCACCTGTTTCCATCACCATATCATTATTTCTCCGCAAATCCTACTTTTATATGTAAAAGTGAAACAACTAAATAGTCCTAAAACTATGTCATTTCTAAAGTAGACATTAACGGGGTGTTGTTTCTGCTTATAAAGCCAGCTTATAGCTTATTTGACTTTGAGCTTAATAAGCTTATAGTCCTAAAACCATGTCATTTCTAAAGTAGACAATAGCTTATGTTTCATAAGCTCGCTTTTTGTAGCTTATTTTAAAACTTTTTGACTTATAAGTTTATTAGGACCGATAAAATTAAATATGCGAAAAAATCTGCTTACTCTTGTCATCACCATCAGGAAGAACATCGTCATATTGCCTTGTTATACTCTTGCTAGCACTCACGGCCTGTGTTTTATCAGCTCAGTTAAGTAAATTTTCCATATACATAAGATATAATCCTTTTTATAATACTTCGAAACATCCTCATGAATTAAAAACAAAAACGTGGCATAGTTAGCAATTCCTTTTACAATTTTCACTTAGACATTCCATCAAACATTTGGTGTACAACCAATTTCTTTAAAAAAACAACACCAAATTACATAAAGCTTCAAACTTTTCAATACCTTTTATCAAGAATCATATGTGTGTGTAACCTCACACATACTCAATTTCAAAGACACCATTTCATCACAAAATTATGTAATATTTAATACACATACTTGGCCTAAAAGTTCTGTAAATATCAATACACTAACCGTTTGTGTAATTGCTGCCCTTTGTGTAAATGTGTAATCGATGTTGCCGATGCACTTAATCGGTGGATTGAATCTTCTAATCTTCTCCATCTTCGGGGATTTGCATGTGTGTTTTGTGTGTGATGGGGCGGTGGGTTTGTAAACAAGGTTTGGTTTTTGGATTACAGGTGGTGTTATGGAAGAATGGGAGAGATGAATTGGTGTACATGTATGAGAGGAAGGAGAGGAGAGACACGTGCCTACTCCAAAACCCGAAACAATATTACTACGACCCGGAATAAAAAGGGTCGGGCGGGTTTTTTCAATAACTGCATTTAAGGCATGCATCGGGATTAAGATCCCGAGTTTTAATATAAAGTATACAATTTAAATATAATTAATATCTCAATTATATATAATTTTATAAAATAATAACATATATATTTTATAATATATTTTTCTCACTTTGATTAAATTAAAATCCAAATTTAAATTCGAATTTTAATCCAAATATTAGTTTTAAACACATCAACGAGCTCTGATTCTTTTTATTTTCACTTGTTACTATAAAAGAGATGTTGTTTAGGAATTAGGATACTATTAAGATTTAGTACATGTAATAATAAACCAATTTTTATATGTATCTTATATTTATGATCACTAATCTTTTATTTATATAATAAAAGAATTACATCATTTTAAAACAGTCTATGAAACTTGATTTTACAGAAAAAATTGAACCAATCAGAATGCTTGATTTTGACACGTAGACAAAATCGTGCGATCTGATTGGTTAAAAAAAGTCAAAATTGAAAATTTTGGTGGAAGACTTTGGTAGAGAAAAAACACATAAAAATATACGTATCAAATTTGTGAAAACAAAAACTTAAAAAAGATGAAGTAATTATTAAAACTTTAGTGGTTGAATTTAAAAAAAATAAAATGGGCTTAAATGTAAATTTATAAGTTTCTATGTTTTTTAATAACTTTAAAAAATAAACAATAACCCCTTACACTTTGTACCCGTAAACTTTATATTTTAAAAATACAATATATATATATATATATATATTTATTTCTATATATATATATATATATTATTTTATATATATTTATACTTTATTTAGAGGATGGTTGAAATAAAAAGACAAAAAATATTTCCGTGAGAAGGATAAAAAGAAAACTTTTTTTTAAAAAGTTCTTGAAAAATTCTCAAAAAAAATTCCATACAATCTGGTTATGTTGGTGCATAGTGTTTTGTAAAAGAAGTTTTTACTAATTTGAGTTTTTATACGTTTTTTTATGCGCAAAAAAAGATAATTTTGTGCACAAAATAACTTTTGATGCACAAAATTTTTCGACTGGTTTAGTTTGATGCGCACATAAAATTTTGATGCAAAAAAGTCAAAAGAAGTTGGGTCAAATACGAATTTTGATGCACAAAAAATAGATTTAATGAACAAACGTTTTTTTTAATAAATGTCTTTTTCGGCAAAAATATCCTGCTTTTAGGAAAAACTTCCTTCTACAACTTTTTCATGCACCAACTTACCGATGTGTGGAATTTTTCTCAGAATTTTTTGAGAACTTTTTTTAAAAAATAATCTTTTTATACTTCTCACGAATATTGTCTTTTTATTTGATCTTTTATCTATATATTATATATAGTGTATATTATATACTATAATGTTTATATATATATATACTATATTTAATATATATATATATATATATATATATATATATATAAGAGTTAAAATAAAAAGGATATTTTTCATAAAAAAGACAAGAAGGATTTTTGACCATTGATTTAAAATTAACGGATGAGATTAAACCATAATCTTAATTAAGTCTGAAAGGGCAAAAAGGTCTTTTCTTCGTATAACATAAACAACCTCGACCATTCCATTCATAACAGATCTATTCTCTCTCTCTCTTTCTTCAACTGCTCTTTCTCTCTCTCAAATTCACAAAAAGTTTTAGAAATCAATGACTAAAATAGTGATCTAATGACTATCGAATTTCCAGTTGGTGATTTTACGAACAAAATGGTGATATTACAGTTAACCTACATAAAGAAGAAAAAAATGAACTTTTTCCGGTGAGTTGTCTACCGCGGCCGACGAAAGAATCTGGGCTTCCGCCTTCAAGATGGTCTTTAATTGAACTACGTGGTGCAATATCAACTCGATCTGCATACATTATTAATTTATGATAAAACCCTAACCCTAAATCCCCCTTTTTTATTTAACAAGAACAAGTATAAAGTTTTAATAGCAAAAGAGACGATCGTATACGTGATGATAGGTGAATGCAGATGAACAACGATCAGCCGTAAAAAACTTCATATTTCATAGGTAATGATTTTTATTAACATGCAGTTTCTTTGTTAATTTGTATTCTATTAAAATGTTTCTCAAATTTAATTATACATTTTTTTTGCATCAAAATGCCTAAATGTGCATCAATGTTTATAGATTGTTTGTAAAAAATGTGATATGTTTGGGTAATTGCGAGTTGTATGAAATCCAGTAATACTCTTTTATGCATTAAATATATGTTAAATGTGTGAATTATGTGAAATAACATTGCTTTGTGCACTAGAAATGGTAGAAACTATTTTACTGGGGACATTTTACCCAAAAAAGAAATAGTTGAATTGTGCATTAATTTTTGTTGGAAGTTAGTAAAAGTGTAGCATGCTTGGTTAATCGTGAGTTGTGTGTAATATCACAGTTTTGTGCACAAAAATGGTTAAAATGTGCATTAATATTCGTAGGATGTTAGTAAAAGTACGATGCGGATGGATAATAGTGAGTTGTGTGAAATAACACTCTTTTTTGAACTAAAAATAGTGCAAATGTGCATTTGATTTTTGTAGGAAATTAGCATAACGTGATTGATATGTGTTTATTCACATATCATTTTTCCTTATTAAAATGAGCTTAAAAAATCAAAAATACATGAAAATGCATTGTATATGTGTATTTTGTGAATTATGTATTGCAGGTAATTGATATATCAAAAATGGACAAAAACAAAGCTAAAATGGACAAATCCGAGCACGATATTGGAAGAGCGTACGGAAATCAAAGCCGAAGGCATATACATCCTTAATGGGCCAACCCGTACCCATTTTATTGGGCCGGGTCAGCCCATTAACATTGTATCTATACTAAACTAAGCCTAAGCCTTAACAAAGTCCATTAACTAATCCAATCCATAAACCCTTATCATAAAACCTGGCCCAAAACAAAAGCCCAAGTCCAAACCCATCCTTGGTCCAAAGTCATACGAATAGATAATCACAGGTCAAAATCACTGTGCTTCTCTCATTCATTTCCCTCCTATTTTCACCCACAACAAAACCAGGGTAACTTTACCAAACATACACACACGCTCATAAGTTTCTAGAAGACCCCTGACACGTCTGACACTCACAAGTCCACACTGGCAATCTTGAGGGATATGATTGGAGCAAAAACGTGTATGAGATCCAAGGGCTCAGATAGGTGGATATGGAATCAAGGGCTATGATGAATGCTTGAAGACGCTCATCCCTCATAGAAGCTTCATGATGTGTGCTTAAACACACATCTTTTTTACCCTGAAAAACACTAGTAATCGGACTAAAAATACGAAAATATGCTTAATTATATTGCAAATATGCTTGTTTGGTATTTTTATGTCTTGCAGGTAAAAACAGATTGAAAACAATGCAAAAACAGGAATTTGCGGGTTCGTTTCCATCAAGAGTGCTTAATATTCAAGATCAAGACAAAGTCGTGAAAAGTCCCCGAGCATGCCATTGAAAAGAACACAAAATTACGGTCCAACGGTACCGGCCTTGTATTTTTGAACCTTTCTTATGTGACCCTTTCTCGCCATTTTAAACCTTTATTAATAGATAAGAAGCCTTTATAACGATGTACACACAACGATGATGTTTTATCCAAAAAGAAGAGAAACCAGATAGGTTATCTGCTATTCAGAAACGAATAAATGTTACAACATATTTTTATCTGCTATTCAGAATCGAAAGATTCAACAGAAAGATAGAGAAAGTTTTTCAAACTTTAACTCAAAGGTGGTTAACAATCAAAAACGCACACTTTCATTACTGAGGCAAGGCCTCTATTTATAATACAATAAAGTAGATGCTATAGTGGCATCTACAACAACGAACCTACTGGATGACCGACACGGGTCACTACATTATTGTTATCATATGCATCCAATAAATCAATCGTTTACTTCACGAATTAATCGGGGTACAAGCATGAACACGGGTATCATCTGTAGCAGTTTTGGGCTGTTAAATTCCGCATAGAAATCCTGGTATCAGAGCTGCGTCCAAGATCAACGAAGCCACGTCAACGATCACAAGAGCTGTGTTGAAGATTCTTCATGGCAAGTCGAATCAATAATCAAGGAAAAGGAACCGAAGGACTGCCAAATCAATTAGTCAGTCATCAGAAATAAAGGTATAATTTATAACTTTAAACTCGAATAATTTATTAATAAACAAAATGACAGAATTACCAATGTTTAAAGAAGAATATGTTTTTATTATTTGCAATAATGAAGATGAATCAGGCTTTATGTCAGATACTATGATAAATAGAAAAGCTATTAGAAGATCAAACTTTACACTATCTGAAAAACATAATTTTGACTATACAAGAACACTTAGAGATTTATTTTCACGTAAAAATATTATTTATTTTGGAAAATTTATTGGAGAAGAGCCAGTTCCTATTGAATAAACTAAAGGTGATATTATTATACCAATAATTAATAAACGACAAATAAACGACCGAATTAAAGAAATGAATGAAAAAGAAAGAAGTAAAATAGCATATATACATATATCAACCATACAAATAATATTGAAAAGTACGTTTATAGGATGTAATACACCTATTAAATTAGAATTAAGAGACGATAGAATAATTGATAAAGAAGAAAGTATTATTGCTTCTGGCAAAGGAAACTTAGCTGAAGGAAAAATTAAATTTGATGTTAACATACAAATGGGATTAAGTTTAAAAGATAAAGATTTAAATAAAAGTATTACTATAAGATATGAATTATTAAGAAGAACGTTTATGTATAAAGGAAATCATCCTTTTACAGTAATATATCAAATAAACTATGCTCTTACTAACTCACATCACAATATCACTTTTAAAACAGATGATAGAATTTATTTTGATAAGCTTTTTGAACCATTACTTAGTCTTGAAACACCAAATGTATTTTCAAGAAATAAATATATTGAAAGAGGTAGAAAGTCCACATCTGATATACCATCAGTATGGATACCACAAATTAAAAAACCAATTTCAGTAACAAGAGGAGAAACCTCTAACACTCAAAACAATAAAGAAGAACTAGAAAATATTAAAGAAATGATACGATCCATAAGTCTAAGAATATGAGTCTATACTCAAACAAACTTTCAAAAGAAATAAGGTTCCTTCAAGATTCTATTTCGAGAAACAATGAACAAATAAAACTTTTAAAGGAAGAATTATTAACCGGAAATAAAGTTTTTAGTCGTCAGGCTCATAAGGGTAGAATTCTTTACTTAACTATACATAATTTTGATCAAAAAATAAAACTTGAAAAGGTAAAAAGACAAGGTCTTTAAATAAGTCTCTATCAACAAAACCTTCGAAAAAAAAATAAAAGCCTATGATTTAACCATTAAACAATTTAAAACACAAATTGAAGAAACTGAAAAAGAATTAAAAGATGAAACAAGAGTTTTTGAAAAAGTAAGTCTTATGAAAAAACTACGCGTATTACGAAATACAAAAAATATTCTTAAGAATAATCTTAAACTTACTTTAAAACAAATTCATTAAATATGAGTGATACAAGAATACAAGTAAAAAACACAAATAATCAATATAATATATATCTTATCTAAAAATACTATATAAAAGAAGAAAATCTATAATGAAAGATATGAAACATGTTGAAAATTTAAAAGAAAGTGAAATTTATATTGGTTTTATAAAAATATGTATGTATCGATATAAAAATTTATTAAAAATAACTTAAAAGAGAATCAAAGAATAATAAAAAAAGACAAGGTCAAAACTAACTATTTGCAAAAAAAAAAAACTATTGGAAGATTTATTCAAAAATTGAAGAATTAAGAAACCATGGATAATGCCAGTGCCAACATTTATTATATGCTTACAATCGAAAACTAAAAGATAAAGGCATATGTAGATGCGGAGCAACATTATGTTTTGGTAAAACGAAGGATATCAAAAAATTCGGGCAAAAACTAAAAACCACAAAAAAATAACTATTGCAGACCAAATTGTACACGAACTATGGTTATGTGAGTAGAATGGTCTCGGTCATACATTTAATCAAAGTAGAATTAATTGCACCAACTATCATATATGACAGATTCAGGATGACTATAATAATTGGGAATAATTTCTTAATATTATGTACCAATCCTTTACACAAACTTGGACAAGTCAGTTTTATTCTAAAAACATATTAACCACTAGAAGATTAGTATCAACACCAATAGTCTACTCAAAATGGCCTTATGTACGAATGTTAGCGCATAACATAAAATTTCAAATAGGAAAAACTATTAGTAATGAAAAATGGAGCACATTGAAAAAGCTTCTAAAAGAAGGTTTATGCAGCGAAAATCGCTAGATTAAATAAATACTAAAACTTGTTGGTTTCAATAAAACTAAAAGATTCGTTAGCAGAAATTAGTATTAACCTAATAGTTAGTGTGAAAGATGTTCAAGAATTCAAAGAAGAATGTCAAGAATTATTAAACAAAGGAATAATAAGAGAAAGTTCAAGTCCTCATTCGGCACCAGCATTTTATGTCGAAAATAACAATGAAATTTAAAAGCAGGAAAAAAGACGAATGGTTATAAATTATAAAAAGACGAATGAAGCGACTATAGGAGACTCATATAAGCTACCAAGAAAGGATTATATATTAGAAAAATTAAAAGGAAATACACATTTTAGCACATTTGATGCTAAATCTGGATATTGGCAACTAAGACTTGATTGTGTATATACTAAACCTTACAGCGTTTTCATGTCCCATAAAAACATTATGGGTAAAATGGAATGTACTACCATTTGGCTTAAAAAAGCACCATCACTTTATCAACGTTTCATGGACAATAATTTACAAGGCTTAGAAAATATTTGTTTAGCATACATCGATGATATCATTGTTTTTACAAAAGGAGATGAACAAGAACACATAAAAGCAGTATCAAAAGTCTTGCAAAGAATAAAAGAAAAAGGATTAGTGTTGTCACAAAAGAAATCTAAATTGCTACAAAACGAAGTAGAATATCTTGGACTGAAAATTACAAAACATGGAACCATCTCTTTAACAAATAATACGTAGGAAAAATTAAAACTTTTTCCAGATAAGTTAGAAGATAGAAAATAAATCCAAAGATTTCTTGGATGCTTAAATTATATAGCTGAACAAGGATTTTTGAAAAACTTGGCTAAGGAAAGAAAACTTCTACAAAAAAGATTTCTGAAAAGGTACGTTGGGAATGGACGCCAGCCGACACCCAACTAGTACAACATATTAAAACAACTGTACAATATTTACCAAAACTTTATAATCCAGAAATTAGAGATTTTTTAATAGTCGAAACAGATGCATCAGATGATACTTGGGCAGGATGCCTAAAAGCTATCCAAAATGGAAAAGAATTATTGGGACTAGATATTGATGGAAATCAAATTCCTCAATCTCAACCACCAAAACTAGCTCTTTTGAGTAATGAACAAAATTCTATTTTAAAAACAGAAAAGTACGATGCAAAATTATGCAAATATATTTCAGGAACATTCTCACAAGCTGAGAAAAACTATAGTACTCATGAAAAAGAAACACTTGCGTGTTTAAGAACTCTGAAAAAATGGAAAATTGATCTATTAGAAACAAGGTCTGAATGACGAACCGATTCAAAGTATGTAACAGGTTTTTGGAAATATATATTTCTAGAAGACTATTGCAGGGGTCGACTTATTCGTTGGTAACTCCAGTTACACCAATTCCATCCATACATCAAATACATCAAAACCGACAACAACACCATTGCTGACACCCTCACTCGAGAATGGAAGCAATAATCAAAATAGTTCAATCTCAACTGCAGCAAAAGAGGGAACAACTTGCCTCTCTCAAAGAAAAAATAACCTCCCTCTAAGAACAAGCAAATTCCATTGAAAAAGAAGAAAAAGAGCTATGCAATCTATTGCAAAGCTTAACCCATAAACTTGAAACAACTTCAGAACCCATAGAAACGTCAAACCAGACATCAAAACAGCCAGAATTGTTGGGACTTAAAAGACTTCAAGGATTCATAGAGTTACTACTGCTCAGGTACATAATGGAAATTATACTAAGTAGTTAGTACTGGTAGTATAAAGTTACCACTGCTAGTTACTGCTATTAGTATAATTTAGTACAATTAGTATAAAGTTACTACTGTTAGTTGAAGTTAAGACTGCTCAGAGTTGAAGACCGAAATATAAACTAAGTAGTTAGTGCTGCTAGTAGTAATGTTAAGACTGCTAGTACATGTTACTACTATGAGTATATATTAGTACTGCTAGTACTAATGTTACTACTGCTTATGTTTATTAGTACTACTGGTACAAAAGTTTATGCTGCTGAATTACAGCTGCTAGAAGACTTACTACTGTCAAGAGGATAAAGACGGTTTAAAGAGATAAAGATTGTTTAGAGAACAAGAATACTTGTCAAGATAAGTATTGAGATATTTTTGTACAAGATATACATAATGTATTTATTTAAGAGATTACATTTATGTTTAGAAAAGATTATGATATCTTAGGAATGTATTGTAAGCCGACTAGGACCCCTTAGTCTATAAAAGGAGGTCCTAGGGCATTAGTTGAGATATAAGTTTTGCATACAAGTTGTCAAGTCGATTTAGAAAAGCTTCAAGGTTGTAAACCTCAGTACTAGTGAAGAGTACACGTATTATTGATCTAATAATATTGGAACGTTTGGTTATATCTTTGTTTATTCGCGATTATTGTTGTATTCATAATACTTCTAGGTATTAAGGTGTAGATTCCGCATACACTTTAGTATACATATAAAGTTTCTACAACAAGTTATTTTGGATTTTTTCAAGGTAATTTAACCTTAGACAACCTAAGGAATCGATCAAGGATTGGGATCAACAAGTGGTATCAGAGATTTGCTTTGAGAAACTTTGATCTAAAAGACATGGAGTTTAAATCTACAAATAGTAATACTACTGCTAAGCTACCCATACTCAAACTAGGTAAGTATGAGATGTGGGTGATAAGAATTAAGCAGTACTTCCAGATACAAGACTATGCTCTATGGGAGGTCATAGAGAATGGTAATTCATGGGTGTCTGTACCACAAACAACACAAGAGAATGGTACTTCAGTTACAAAGATGTATGTGCTTGTAACTGCTTAAGAAAAGACCAATAAGAAGAACGATGTGAAGGCCAGAAGCTTGCTACTCATGGCTCTTCCCAATGAGCATCAACTTACATTCAGTCAGTACCCTAATGCTAAAACAATGTTTGCTTCCATTGAAACACGATTTAGAGGTAATGAAGCTACTAAGAAAACACAGAAGACACTTTTGAAGCAACAGTATGAAAATTTCAGTGCAATCAAGTGTAGAGTCTCTTGACTCTATCTTTAACAGGCTTCAGAAGATAGTCAGTAGGCTTGCAATTTTGGGTGTAGTCATCGCTCAAGAAGACTTAAATTCAAAATTTATGTAGCAGACCTTATTGCCTCTTGAGAATGGAACACTCATGTAGATTGTCCTGATGAATAATCTGAAATTAAAACAATGAGCAATTGATGATTTGGAACAACAACTTCAAAATGTAGAACAAAAGGTAAAGAAATATTGTTGGTGCAAGTAGTTTTGCTCAAAACTTGTGCCTTATGACTGCTACCAACACAACAGAACTAATGATTGCTAACACTGCTAGTCCACCAAAGTTAAGTACTAGCCTAGCCCTAATGTTAACAACTTGCTATATCTCAAGTAAGTACTACTACTTCAGTGATAATGTTGTTTATGCTTTCAGGTTGAGAATCCCAATGGTTCTATCTTCTACTATCAATACTTATAGAAGGCACATTCAAGAAGATGTATCTGGAATCAATGGATTCTTGAAAGTGGCAGCTTTCTCTCTGCTAAGTTAAGAGACAAAGAGGTACTATCAGAAGGACAGGCATAAAATTTTCCATTACTGTTAATGATACTGCAGGGAAATGAGAACTCCAAGTACAAAATGTTTCATCTGTCATAAGAATAGGACAACTTTGCCATGGAGTGAAGAGCACTAAGAAGCAAGGAAGGAAAGTCAGAAATCAAGACAACACCACAAAAGCAAGGAACAATGAAGACACAACTTCAAGGCAATGTTGGCTATAAGATGGTGTAGGTTTTTGATTGGATGACATGGCAGAAGAACAAGTTCAGACAAACATGGCTCTAATGGCGTTTTCAGACTCAAAGGTATACAATGATAAAACTTGCTCTAAAACTTGTCTGAAAAACTATGAAACTCTTAAGAAACAGTGTGATGATTTGATTGTTAAGCTTAATCAAACTGAATTTACAGCAGCTACTTATAAAAGAGGTTTAGCAACAGTAGAAGAACAACTTATCACATATAGGAAGAATGAGGTTCTTTTTAGTGAAGAAGTTGCAGTTCTTAAAAGAGAAGTAGCTTGCAAAGACTATGAAATAAATGTGCTTAAAAGTGAGTTTGAAAAAGTTAAGCAAGAAAAAGAGGGTATTGAATTTAAAATTGAGAAATTTGATAAAGCCTCAAAAGACCTAGACAAGTTGTTAGAGAGTCAGATAACTGACAAAAGTAAAAAGGGTTTGGGGTATAGTGTTGTTCCTCCACCTCATCCTTTAATCTATAATAGACCTAAAAAGCTTGATCTGTCTTATTCTGGTCTTGATGAATTCAAAGAGCCTGAATTCAAAGGGTATGGTTCTCAGGATAGTAAGAAAGAGTCAAATGTTGTTTGTGATAAGAAATCAGATGATTCTAAGGAAAATTCTGATAACTCTTTGGTAAAAGAACAAGTATCAAAAGATATTAGTAGCTTTGTTGAGTCTTCACTTAATGTTGATAAAGAAACTGTTTTTCCTGTTGATAAAAAGGTAGAGTCTGTCAAACCTAAAAATCATGAAAAACCAGTTAAAAGGTCAGTTAGGTATGTTGAGATGTATAGATCACAAACTCCTAGGGGGAATCAAAGGAATTGGAATGGGCAGAAGTCCAATCAACTAGGAAGTGATTTTATGATGTATAACAAAGCTTGCTTTATTTGTGGGAGTTTTAATCATGTACAGGCTCAGTGCAAAAACCATCAAAGGGAAAGGATGGTATATGGGAGTAATTATAACAGGGTGAACTACATCTATACTACCAAAAGAACTCACCCTAATGCTCAAAGGAACATGGTTCCAAGAGCAGTTTTAATGAAAAATAACCTAAAAACTTTTAATACTACTAGGACAGTTAATACTGCTCATCCCAAATCTACAGTTTTTAGTACTAAACCAATGCCATGTTTTCCAAAAACAGAACAATCAACTGTAAGAAGACCCTTTCAAACTAAAATAGCATTTCTAGACGAAAAGATACACAATAAAGTTAATACAGGCCAGGCATAGCATTAAAACTGCTAGGCCACACAGTTATACGTACTTCGCTAGGCCAAAAGTAGTTAAAACTGCTAGGCCAAATTCTGCAGTTGTTAATGCTGTTAGGGTTAATTAAGCAAATGCTGTAAAGGCCTCAGCATGTTGGGTTTGGAGACCTACCAAACCTAATGGTGCATCAATCACCTTGAAGAAACATAATTACATTGATGCACGAGGCAGATCCAAGTCAGTGATGGCTTGGGTCCCCAAAGGAATCTAATTTCCTTATTTTTATGTGCAGGGCAAGCCACAACAAGATGATACAGGATTTGTTGACAGTGGATGCTCAAGGCACATGACTGAGAACATAGCTTATCTCTTATATTTCAAGGAATTTGATGAAGGTTATGTTACATTTAGAGGAGGAGCACATGGTGGTAGAATTTCTGGTAAAGGAACACTTAAAACTGATAGTCTTGATTTTGAAGATGTATACTTTGTCAATGAGTTAAAATTCAATCTTTTTAGTGTCTCATAGATGTGTGACAAAAAGAACTATGTCCTTTTTACTGACACTGAATGTTTTGTCTTATCTCCTAATTTTAAGTTGTCTGATGAAAGTCAGATACTTCTTAAAATTCCTAGAAAGGATAACATGTACAGTTTTGATATGAAGAACATTGTTCCTAAAGAGACTTTAACTTGTCTTGTTGCAAAGGCTACATCAAATGAATCAATGCTCTGGTATATGAGGCTTGATCATATAAATTTTAAGAACATAAACAAGCTTGTTAAGGATAATCTGGTAAGAGGATTGCCTACAAAACATTTTGAAAATGACTAAACCTGTGTTACTTGTCTTAAAGGGAAGCAACACAGAGCTTCTTATAAGTTTAAAGTTCTGAATCCAATTACTAAGCCTTTGTTTATGCTTCATATGGATCTGTTTGGCCTAACTTTTGTGAGTCGTTTAATGCATAAGAAGTATTGCTTAGTAGTCACTGATGATTATAGCAGGTTTACATGGGTTTTCTTTTTAAAAACTAAGGATAAAACTAGTGAGATCCTTAAGAACTTTATCAAAGAAATAGAAAACCTAGTGGACAAGAAAGTGAAAATAAGAAGTGATAATGGAATAGAGTTTAAGAACAAAGTTATGGATGATTTTTGCAGAGAAAAAGGTATTAAGAGAGAATATAGTGCAGCCAGGACTCCTCAGCAAAATGGTATAGATGAGAGGAGGAATAGGACACTAATTGAGACTGCTAGAACAATGTTAGCTGACTTTAAGTTACCTACCACATCTTGGGCTGAAGCAGTTAGTACTGCTTGCTATGTACAGAATAGGGTCTTAGTAGTCAAGCCTCATAACAAGACACCTTATAAACTTTTTAGTGGTTTTAAACCTGCTCTAAGTTTTATGAGACCATTTGGATGTCATGTTACTATTCTTAATACTTTAGACAGTTTATGCAAGTTTGATGGCAAAAGTGATGAAGGTTTCTTTGTTGGATATTCTTTGAGTAGAAAGCATTTAAGGTATACAACACTAGAACCAGGAGGGTAGAAAAAAACTTGCATATTGGGTTTTTAGAGAATAAGCCTATGATAGAAGGGAATGGTCCAAAGTGGCTGTTTGACATTGATTCTCTAACCCAATCTATGAATCATGTACTAGTTGCTGCAGGTACAATCATTAATGAATCCGCAGGTACACAAGAAGAACTTAATGCAGGTATATTAGAAGAAATCAATCAAGATTGCATTGTGATGCCAATTTGGAAAGATGCTTCTTACTTTGATTCACCTACCTAGGATGTTGATAATGGTGAACCAAAATCTGCTGCTGATGATCAAAAGCAGAATGAAGATGGTCCAGATAATGAGACTGATGAACAAGATAAGTCTGATGATGTTAGCAGTCCTAAAGAAGTTAATGCTGCTGGACAACATGTTAATACTGCCAGTCTTGATGTTACTACTGGTAGCTTTAAACTTAATGTTGTTGGTCCATCAATTAATACTGCTAGTTCATATGATCTAGATAGCCCTAAAGACATGTTTATTATGGCAGCTAGTCATACACTTGAAGCCACTTATATTGAGTTCTTCAGAGATGAAGACGTACCAGAAGTTGATTTAGGGAACATCACAAATTCCAATATAGTTCCAACCACTCCTAATACAAGAATTCATAAGGATCACCCAATTGAAAATGTGATTGGTGATGTGAAGACATCTGTTCAGACAAGAAGAATGATAAAACCTACTCCTGAACAAGGGTTTCTCAGTGCAGGATATGAACAGAAAACACATGATACCCTCAATACTTGTTTATATGCTTGTTTCCTATCACAAATTAAACCCACAAGCATTGCTAAAGCTCTATCTAATTCATCTTAAGTGGAAGCAATGCAGGAAGAACTTCTACAATTCAAACTCCAACAGGTTTGGATACTTGTAGATTTGCCTATTGGAAAAAGGGCCATTGGAACAAAATGGGTCTTCAGAAACAAGAAAGATGAAAGAGGGATTGTGTTAGAAATAAGAAAAGTATCGGTCAATTCCAATATGTATTAGTCTTAGCCCATAGTTAATCAAATGTCAAGTAAAATAATCTAATATGGCCCAAGGCCCATAGAAAGCCTATCTAGGTCCATGGCCGGCCACATCTCATGTATAAATACCCTTTCCATGCTTTGGAGAGGGTGTTGGTTGGTTGGTTAATTTTATATTCTCATTTCACTTATGAATTATATGTTTCTTAATTTCTCTCTCTAGAATACATTCTTCCTTCCACTCTCTCTCACTAAGTTCCTTCCCATCTCATATCAAAGATTACTTGTATTCTTCAATTGGTATCAAGAGCCATGGAGTGGTGTGTTTAGTTTTTGTGTTTAACCTTTCTTGTTGGTTCATTTTTGCAAAATCGTCCTTTATTTTCTCTTTTCTTTTGATTCTAATGCTATTGTGTACACTAAAGGATTATTTACCTTGGTAAATCTGATCTAGTATCTTTATGATATAGGTGTAAAAGCTTAGAATCAAGAAAAATATCATTTTTGTTACATTTTTGTGTTTGAAAATCTTATAAAGAGCAAAATCTTGATTTTAAATTTTTCGGCTTAAAAACCTTAAAGTTTTCATTTTTCTTGTTCCTATAGGTTTAGTAACACTAGTTGTACAAGTATTTTTGCAAAACAATCATCAAAAAGGTGTCTTTTGTGTTTTTAAGTTTTTGGGTTTCGTAGTAGTGGAAGTCGAACAACTGAAGTCGAACAACTGAGTCGAACAACTCAAGTCGAACAACTGAGTCGAACAACTCAAGTCGAACAACTGAGTCGAACAACTCAAGTCGAACAACTGAGTCGAACAACTCAAGTCGAACAACTGAGTCGAACAACTCAAGTCGAACAACTGAGTCGAACAACACCGAACAACTTGGTTTAGTTGAAACCGAACAACTTGAACTCAGTTGAAACCGAATAACTTAAACTCAGTTGAAACCAAACAACCCTAGTTAAGTGGAAACCGAACAACTCGACCACAGTTGAAACCGAACAACCTAGCTTCATTTAGAACCGGACAACCCGAACTCTATTGGAACCGAACAACTTCCTTTAAGGGAAACCGAACAACTCAATTTTTCAAAATTATACGGTTTATTTCGTTGACTTGTAAAATCCCGTGAAACATTCAATTGTTTTCCCGGTTTTGTCAAGAATTGTAAAATCCCGTGTAGTTTCATAAATTAAAACACTTAAAAGACAACTTAATTAAACACAATTACTTTCTACCACCGTCCGATCAACCAAGTAATCATTTAATATATAAATTTCTCAATGACGACTCTTGCTGACAAAGCTATCCTTTCGGGTGCTGACAATCGTCCACCCATGTTGGAAAAGGATATGTACGATTCTTGGAAAAGCAGAATGGAACTATACATGCTAAATAGACAAAATGGACGAATGATCCTTGAATCCGTTGAAAGTGGTCCACTCATTTGGCCTTCAATTGTGGAAAATGGAGTTACAAGGCCAAAGAAATATTCTGAGTTATCTGCTACAGAAGCACTTCAAGCTGATTGTGATATCAAGGCAA
Organism: Tanacetum coccineum; assembly: GCA_026074375.1. Classification (NCBI taxonomy): domain Eukaryota; kingdom Viridiplantae; phylum Streptophyta; class Magnoliopsida; order Asterales; family Asteraceae; genus Tanacetum; species Tanacetum coccineum. Next base: position 43,571 of record BQNB010006187.1, on the reverse strand, counting down.
CTAATATCATTCTCCAAGGACTACCACCTGAAGTCTATGCATTGGTTAGCAATCATAAAGTCGCCAAGGAACTTTGGGAAAGAATTCAACTTCTCATGCAAGGAACTTCATTGACGAAACAGGAAAGGGAGTGTAAGCTTTATGATGAATTCGATAAGTTTGCTTATAAGAAGGGGGAATCACTTCGTGAATTCTACTTGAGATTTTCACTGCTACTCAATGACATGAACATCTATAATATGAAACTGGAACAATTTCAAGTGAACACAAAGTTTTTGAATACCCTTCCTCCTGAATGGAGCAAATTTGTGACAGATGTCAAACTGGTTCCAGATTTGCACACAACTAACATCGATCAGCTTCATGCTTATTTGGGACAACATGAATTTCATGCAAATGAGGTTCGTTTAATGCATGAACGTAATTCAGACCCGCTTGCTTTGGTTGCAACTCATCAGATGACCCAGTCTCCTTATCAAACTCATCAAAATCACCACCAAAACCCTCAAAATCGTTCAACCACAATTTCATCATACAGTCTCCACAAGATGGTTTCATCGCTTATCAGGTCTCAATAAGACTCAACTCATCAATCATCAACACCTCTTTCAATCACTTATCCATCCAATGATTATCAGTCATCAACTCACCACAACATTTATTCTCCATCATCATTTATACCTCAATTGAAATCCTCCCTATAGATTATCAACAATCTGAATTTTCCCACAAGAATCCACGGATTAATGTTCCAGTGTTCTATAAAGGTGATGAACCCATTGATGGCCATCAATCACAACTGAATTTTCATTTTGACTGCTGTTCGTCACTCTCGTTATCCCCACTACCAATAACCACTAGAGAAGAAACTCAAGTCAAACCTTTAACAACAAAGCAACTCATTAATAATGGTAAAGAGTAACATTACAACCAATTCAGGGGAGGACAAACCTTCTGTAGCTCTGCGGGTACTTCAAGGACTTATACTCCGGGGGCAAGTGGAAATAATTCTGGAAAACAAAGAACAGTTATCTGCTACAACTGCAAAGGGGAAGGCCACATCTCCAAACAGTGCACCAAACCAAAGAGGAAAAGGGATGATTTTTGGTTTAAGGATAAAGTGTTGTTAGTTCAAGCTCAAGCAAGTGGTCAAATTTTACATGAAGAGGAACTCGCATTTTTGGCAGATCCAGGAATTCCAGAAGGTCAAGCCACACAGACTATCATAACTCATAATGCTGCTTATCAAGCTGATGATTTGGATGCATATGACTCTGATTGTGATGAACTTAACACTACCAAAGTTGCTCTCATGGCGAATTTATCTCACTATGGTTCAGACGCTCTTTTTGAGGTACACAATCATGATAATGTGAATAATGATATGACTAATCAAGTTGTGCAGGCTATGCCGTCTTCTGAACAGTCAAATGTTGTGAACCATTCAGAGACTGAAATAACCAGTGATAGCAATATCATTCCTTATTCTCAGTATCTGATTGAATCACAACAGGTAGCTGTTCAAAATTCTAACTCTTCTGCACAACAAGATGATTTGATATTATCTGTGATTGAACAACTAAAAACCCAAGTAGTTCATTGTACCAAGACGAATCTGGAAAATAAAAGTGTCAATGATACTTTAACTGCTGAGCTTGAAAGATATAAGGAACAAGTCAAAGTGTTGAAAGAAGGACAAAACATTGATTTAAAGAGTCAAGATAACGTTTCAGATTCATGTGCACAGTCTATAGAGATTGATCATCTTAAACGAACTCTTTCAGAACATTTAAAAGAAAAGGAATCTTTATTGCAAACGGTTACACTTCTCAAAAATGATTTTAAGAAAGAAGAATCTAGAAACCTTGATAGGGAAATAGCCTTAGAAAAGCAGATCAAACACCTAGATAATATCGTTTTTAAAAGAGATCAATCTGCACAAACTGTTCACATGTTGACGAAACCTTAGTTTTTCTATGATAATACCACTAAACAAGCTCTAGGTTTTCAAAATCCTTTCTATCTGAAGAAAGCTCAGCAGTTGGAACCTATGCTATATGTTGGTGATATAATTCAGAAAACCAATCCTATTGTGATCCCTGACTCAGAAGAGACCTTAACACTTGCTGAAGAGAGTCATTCAAAAATGCTTTTAAAACATAAGGATAATATGATGCAAGAAAAGATAAAACAAATTGATACCACACCAATCGATTATGCTGCTCTTAATAAACTTTATAAAGATTTTGAAACACGGTTTGTTCCACAAACTAAATTATCTGCTGAACAAGCCTTTTGGTCGCATAACTCTATGAGTTCCCCCATCCAAAACCCAATCTTTTCTGTAGACCCACCACTGTTGATGTTCCAAAAGAACTTCCAAAAAGTCAGTATGGTAATATCGAGTTTGAAGAAACTTAAATACCATCTTGCTAACTTTATTAATGGAGTCAAAGAAAGAACCACGCCCACAGCTCTCCACTAAGGGCACGTGGGGTTTCGAACATTACAAACTTGTAGGGATGAAATAATTCCTTTGTAAAACTCAGAAGGGCTTATTAGTACATTCAACCAATAATGGTTGATGAACTTGCAAAAGTCCAAAATGTCTTCTATCAAAATGAACAGAGCGTGAACAACATCGTGTAGAGTCATAAACATTTTGAAGTTTAAAATGGAATCAAGGCTTTGAACCGAAATGGAACGACCTTGGAACAAGTTATGAAGCAAAGATATTGTGAAACTTGATTGTAAATGTCCTCTAGTGGAATTTGTTAGCATTAAAAATAGTGACAAACAACGAAATTACATTAGTTTAGTTTATAGCGGACACATAGGGGACGAATAATGGAAAAAGCTACATAGTTGTGTGTCACTAGGACTATAAATACCCCCTCCATACTTCCATGGAGGGTTGAAGCTCACTTTTTTAAAAGTATGTGTGTGTGTTTTTCTCTCAAGCACACACACTCTTCCCATTTCATCTTTTTTCTCTCTAATAATATGGATACTTTTCTTTTCCATTTTACCAAGCCTCCGGATCTTGTGTTATAAGGGTGAATCGTGCTAACAATTGTTAGCCTTAAAATATGGTGACAAACACGAAATTACATTAGTTTATTTATAGCGTGACACATAGGGACTAATAATGACAAGCTACGATAGTTATGTGTCACTAGGACTATAAATACCTCCTCCATACTTCCATGGAGGGGTGAAGCTCATTTTTGTAAAAGTGTGTGTGTGTGTTTTTCTCTCAAGCACACACACTCTTCCCATTTCATCTTTTTTCTCTCTAATAATATAGATACTTTTCTTTTCCATTTTACCAAGCCTCCGGATCTTGTGTTATAAGGGTGAATCGTGCTAACAATTGGCACCAGAGCATAGGGGGAATCCGTGTTGTTTATCTACTGATTATTGTGGTTAAACAAGATCAAATTCGTGGCTTGGTTTGTTTATTTTTTTGGTTCGAAAAAATGGCAAGAAAAATCAAGATTTGATCTTTGTTTGTGGTTAAAAGTGTTAAAGATTTGTACTTTTGGGCTTAGATCACTTCCTTGCATCATTACTAAGTGGTTTTAAACATCATTTTCGTAGCATGACAAGAAAGTTTAAAGATGTTTTCTTGGCGCGTTTTGCGTAACTGAAGGAAGTGTTTCGTCGATGCGTTTTTTGACCAAAAGAAGTCATGCGTTTTGACAAAGAAGTTGTTTGCTTTGACAAAAGTCGTGCGTTTTGACAAAAGTCATTGCGTTTTGACAAAAGTCGTTGCGTTTTGACAAAAGTTGTTGCGTTTTGACAAAAGTCATTGCGTTTTGACAAAAGTCATTGCGTTTTGACAAAAGTCATTACGTTTTGATAAAAGTCATTGCGTTTTGATTAGATTCATTGCGTTTTGACTAAAGTCATTACATTTTGACTCAACAGGTTGCGTTTTGAAGACCATCATTGCGTTTTGACTAGACGTTACTCTGCCCAATTTTTTTTATTCATTGCGTTTTGAGTCAAGAACTGAACTAGTCAGAACCGATCTAGTCAAAAACTGAACTAGTCAGAATAGATCTAGTCAAGCACCGAACTAGTTAGAACCGATCTAGTTAAGCACCAATCTAAAATGTTCAATGCAAACCGATCTAATCATTCCTTTACAAACCGATCTAAAGGGTTAATTAAGGAACCGATTTATCAACTAGAACCAAACTCAAACACCTTCCATAACACCAAAAACAAACACAACACTTAATGCAAAAACGATCCGAATAAGATTCACTAAAACGACAAATGGCTAAAGATTCGGATTACGATGACAAGTGATCACGAAGTTGATTTGGTATCCCTCATTTGAAATTGAAGTGGGTTTTACAAAGGCGTCTACTTATTTCATCATCGAGACTTCCTTCTACTTTCTACCCTTTTTCTTCAAACCCAATCTATCGATTGATGACTTGCTTGAATGTATACAACCTATGATTAAGAATTGGATTATCTAGTTATTTCCTGATGTAAGGAGTTACATTGTAGTGCTCACGGGTTATAGCTATAACTAAAAGGAGTTAAATTATAGTACTCAGTGTCACACGCAGATGTCGATGCGGATAATTTCAAGAGGTGTTGTACTTCTTATACTTTTCTGGTTGAGTATAGAGTACTTATAGATTTAAACTTGCACCGTTCTTCAATAAACAACAGTACAAGATTAAGTAACAAATTTGGAGGATTCTACTTCATTTTCAAGTTTGGTATATCGGGTTTACTTCACCAAGAGGTCACAACAATAACCGACAGAATATGAGGTTGGTAAGTTAGCCAGAGAGTTTAAAGGTTAAGATATAATTAGCAATTCTCACAGGATATTATTGTGCTATTCCAAGACAATGGTACTTCACAGTCTAAGCAAAATTCTCCAAGTTCTTCAACGACATTCATATACAAGACCTTGATTTTACCAAATTTTCTTAATTCTTGCTTCATCTCCTACTACGGTTTCTGAAGTCAAGAGGGCAATGCTTTGTTTGGATTTTAAGATTTGTGCTAAAGACAAGAACTTCTCGAGTATATGGACGTACACGACAATGACGCTTCTGAGAGTTTGCAACCATCATGGGGGAAAATGTGTACATCCGGGACATAGTTGACTTTGATGTTACCATGTTAACTTCCAGGGGGAAGTAGTGTAGACTACTTTACTTAGTATGGTTTATGAAGTATTCTTCATACGTGAGAATAATTGTTGCTGATTTCTGGCATGTACCCCCGAATGAATATTCACCAAGACCTAATGACAAGTAGCAGTAGTATTTGATGTGGTTTTCTACTTCTACAAAATTCCGTTGTGCACGTTAATGACAAATAAAAGTTTTTTCTAACTACATCAAAGATTGAGAATTTGCTCAAGATAGGGATGTTGTATAACAACCCGTAATTTTCATAAATTTAATTATCCATCTATTAAATTAGATGCAATGTAATATCCATCTATTAAATTAGATGCACTTTATATATCACCTTTTTACAAGGAAAATTTTTGCTTTATCTCATTATGCAACGTAACTTGCATCTCTAAAGTAAACGAGCTCACACAACCTCTATCAATAACATCTCTATCTATGTTTACATCATGTAAACATCCTAATATGTCAAGTCTATATCTTAATATCATTTTACCAAGTACATTATCCATTTAACGTACTTTTCAAAATGTTATTTCAAAACAAGCATTAAACGTTAACGTTTACATCTAAACCCTAATTATATGTAATGTATACATATAAAATGAATGTGCAAGCCTTCAAACATGTGTACATGTGTACAATGCACAACATTTGAATATCTTTTCCCTCCTAAATCAAGTTACAACTTTCTAAAGAACAATGTACAAGCTAATCATACCTAAAAACCTAATTAGGTCATTTAAGCTCCTAAACCATGTTTAAACTTTACCACCACTTTAGCACAAGGTACAAGCACTTAATGCATGACTTCTAAACCCTAAAACTAAACCCTAAACCTTAAAACTAAACCTTAAACCTTAATCCTAAACCCTAATATAAATCCTAAACCTTAATCCTAAACCCTAATCTATCCTAAACCCTAAACCTAACTCGAATTTAAACCCAAAATCCTAAGCCAAAACCCTAAACCAACCCGGCACCATTTTTCTTTCATTTTGGCCCCTTTTTAAACTAAGCTAGCACCCTAGCACCACCATGACTTCACCACCATGTCACCAATCAGCTTACAAGCACCTCTATCAAAACCCTTGGTCCTTACTCCAAGCATAAACCTTGGCCACCAAGGTATTCGCATGCTATAAATAGGCCAAGACTCTCATTCACTTCAATCACACCTCAAACACTTATCCCACTCTCAATGGAGTCTTAACTCAGACCAAGAAGGATCAAGTGAAGTCCCTAAGCTCATAATATAAGCCAAGAATCAAGAAAAAGAAGCCCTTGAAGTTGTTACTACGCGTACGAACCCGAAACCCCATTTTGACCCATTTCTAGCTCAATTAAGCTTAGTTCTTGTTCAATAATCTTATAATCTGTATTAGAATGTTCATAATACTTAAGATCATATATGAACTCTTGTTAAAGCCTTGAATTCTCAAACCTATGCGTTTTTTATTAAAACCCTAAAAACGACCTGTTTTGATTTTATAGCCAACGAATCCTTTTCTAAACTTTTGTTACGTTAAAACATCTTATTTTATCTTATTCTAATAAGATACAACCTGCAAATATCATTTGAAATCCTAAAATAAGCTTGCATGACTTTTTGGACTTGTTTTGCAAATATATTCCATGCTAGGGGTATATATCGTAACTTTCTGAAATTTATAACTAGAGGGGCTGAAAATGTCATTTTTCTAAAGTTATAACTATAAGGACCTATTTTGCCAAGTTTTAAAGTTAAAGGTTTAAATTATATATACTTTATATATAAAGGACTAAACTTGTAAAAGTTTATAAACCAAGGGTATATATTGCCATTTTTGAAAACTTAAAAATATAAAATATAATATTTTTTTATAAATTATAAAAATATATATTAATATTATAAGACTCGATTTTATTAAAGTTGAATCTCCCAAACCTGTGTCTTATGTCTTGCACTATCCACGTGACGTCAAACTTATAAATAAATCTGTGAAATATAAGTAGACCGCAACCTCTTGACAAAAATACTCATCTTCTATGAGACACATACTAAGTGATAACAAATGTGAGCATTGAGCACCTATAAGAAAAATCACACACCTTTTCTAGATTTTGACAAGTCTTCGTCAACACCATTTAAGCACGAACAAGTTATCTTTAAAGTCATTGTCTGCAAAACTATACTTTAAGATATGATAAGACACGCACCCTATGAAACCCAACTACAACATCAAAAGCGCAATAATCAACTGTCTTCGTAATCACATCTTCAAATAATCTTCAAACCGAGCCATAAAACAATAAGAATAAACTATTTGAAAAATAGTTATGTCTGAGATCCAAATCTATCTGAAAACCAAACAACGTGTATTACCCGATATCGTACAAAGCTAGCAGCACAAACTGCTTTATCGGACAACTCTGGCAGTATAAACATTCAAACGCAACAGTACTAACTTACTCCATATAACAACACTTTATTATGTTACTAACCCGTCGCTAAACTGTCACAAATCACTTGACTCCTACCTCCCATACTATTAGTGACGCATATTTTGTCGCTATTCTTTTGATATTCTGTTGCTAAGCTTGGTAGTACAAAATAAACATAGCAGTACCATCATAAGCTTGTATGGGCAGCGAGTAACATAAAGCATATAATAAACAGTATTAATAGTAGAAGTATATAATGCAATACCCTACTCCATGTTGCTCGAAACAGTATTAACCAACCATGAGCACATTGAAAAACACCATAAATCCTACGAGCTAGCTTTAATTGTATTTGGGCAAGTTAGTACATAACCAATCGAACAACATTAATAGACAAGGCAGATTATTAAGTTTTCAGTACTAATGAACTTGAAACCAAACAGCATCAAAACAAGTACTTGATCAATACATGTATTCGAACAGTACAAACATGTACACGAACAAGCATTAATAGTCATGTATGCACATCCCACATCCATACACGTCCATATAATTCTTATACTAGATGCAAGAATCCATATGCACGAACAGTAGTAAGTACACGAACAGTACTAATAATATATCCCCAAACGGTTTAAATCTTTGAGGCCCATGCTGCACTAATACTATTTCCAGCCATATACACGCAAAGCTCAAATAGTATTATCATAAAACTGTTGTAATATTGACATTCCCTGTATATGCATGTATATCATCCATCTCTCAACAATCTTCTCACTTTATAACCAAATCTCTTTGACTCCATATAATAACTTTCATAAAACTGCTTACATGCCCTAATATCATCTACGACATATTGATTAACATAATAATCTTTGAAAAATCGAATCAATACCTTATATGATGCATTAATAGCAAGCAGCATCCAGAAGCAATACATATTGACTCCATATAATAACTTCACTCATTTTCACTCATTTTCAATACATATTGACTCCATATAATAACTTCACTCATTTTCACGAGCAACATCAACATAAATATTGCATTAATAGCAAGCAGCATCCAGAAGCAATATCAACATATGAATATTCACCAAACACCATCAGGAATTAGGGTTTTCGTTCCACTCTTCTTCTGAATGAATACCATAAGAACATACCTGCTGCTGCTCCTTATCCATCATACAAGACGACTTTAATCAGAATACCCACGCTTATAAAACCAGCCGTCATCCTAACCAAAGAAACCCTTTTTGGTCGAGACCCTATATAAATAGATCAACATAGGATCAAAACCCTTGATGATCATTATGATGCACGAAACCCTTCTTTGATAATCACAATCATCCATGACATAATAGCATGTTGAAAAGTGTAAAAGACAAATGGACGAAACCCTTGATCATGAAAAACCGAAATCTATACATACAGATTTACCGAATTAGGGTTTCTTTTATAACCGAATTACAACCTGTTTACCGAAAATCGATTTCTTTAAAAAATTTAGGGTTTTAGGATTTCTTGAAAAACCTTGTAGATCCTAGATATCAAGAGCAACCTGCTCTGATACCACATGTTGAGAATCATTTAAAGCTCAAGATTGATTAGATCTTATATATCTAGGATGAACAATAACAATGATTGATAACACGCAGCGGAATAATAAAGAACACAATCAAAAGTTATATAAGTTTTCTTTATTAAATGTTTCCTTATTACCCCAACTATAATTTGGGGCTACACCAACTAACTATGGTGTACTATTCGACTCTCATCAGTCGACTTGCTATCTAACTATCTAGACTCTCATTGGGGGAGCTCTAGTTTTCTATGGATGGATGCATTTTTCTAAATGCATGGACCTCCTTTTATAGCATAAGGAGTCCTAGGCTTACAAGGAAACTAATAAAGATAATTAATAAGTAAATCATTCTAATACTTATCTTTATCTTTGACCATATCTTCAGAATCTTCCAATTCTTATCTTTTGAAGACTTTATTAATTACGACTTTGGTCCTTCTTGTTTCCATCTTGTTTCATTCTTATATTTATTTTGTATCATCAAATCAATAATCCCAACACATATGACTCTGATTGTGATGAACTTAACACTGCCAAAGTTGCTCTCATGGCGAATTTATCTCACTATGGTTCAGACGCTCTTTCTGAGGTACACAATCATGATAATGTGAATAATGATATGACTAATCAAGTTGTGCAGGCTATGCCATCTTCTGAATAGTCAAATGTTGTGAACCATTCAGAGACTGAAATAACCAGTGATAGCAATATCATTCCTTATTCTCAGTATCTGATTGAATCACAACAGGTAGCTGTTCAAAATTCTAACTCTTCTGCACAACAAGATGATTTGATATTATCTATGATTGAACAACTAAAAACCCAAGTAGTTCATTGTACCAAGACGAATCTGGAAAATAAAAGTGTCAATGATACTTTAACTGTTGAGCTTGAAAGATATAAGGAACAAGTCAAAGTGTTGAAAGAAGGACAAAACGTTGATTTAAAGAGTCAAGATAACATTTCAGATTCATGTGCACAGTCTGTAGAGATTGATCATCTTAAACGAACTCTTTCAGAACATTTTAAAAAGAAAGGAAAAGGAATCTTTATTGCAGGTTTCACTTCTCAAAAATGATTTTAAGAAAGAAGAATCTAGAAACCTTGATAGGGAAATAGCCTTAGGAAAAGCAGATCTAACACCTAGATTTAAATTAGTTTTTAAAAGAGATCAATCTGCTTAAACTGGTTCACATGTTGATGAACCTCAGGTTTTTCTATGCTAATACCACTAAACAATCTCTAGGTTTTCAAAATCCTTTCTATCATGAAGAAATTTCTCAGAGTTGGAAACCTATGCTATATGTTGGTGAATATAATTCAAAAAAACCAATCTCCTATTGTGATCCCTGACTCAGAAGAGACCTTAACACTTGCTGAAAAGAGTCGTTCAAAAATGCTTTTAAAACATAAGGATAATATGATGCAAGAAAAGATCAAACCAAATTGGATACGATACACCAATCGATTATTGCTAGCTCTTAAATAAACTTTATCAAAGATTTTGAAACACGGTTTGTTTTTCTTACAAACTACATTTATCTGCTGAACCAGCTTTTTGGTCGGCATAACTTCTTCATGGTTCCTCAAAGCCCGATCTTTTTGATAAACCAACACGTGTTGTTGAGGTTCTAACGAACTTCAAAAGTCAGCATTGGTTATACGAGTTTGAAGAAACACATTGAATTACCATCTTGCTAACTGTGATGTGGTAGTCCAACGAACGAAACCACGCCCACAACCTTCATGAGGGCACATGGGGTTTTTGAAATACAAAAGTTGTTTTAGGGGTATGAAATAATTCCATTTGTAAAAGCTCTGAAGGACTTATTTAGTACATTCAACCAATAATTGGTTGATGAACTTGCCTGAAGTCCAAAATGTCTTCTATCAAATGGAACAGGCTGTGGAACAACATCGTGTAGAGTCAAAAACATTTGAAGTTAAATGATCAGCTTTGAAACGAAAAAGAACGACTCTTTGGAATAAGTGTATGATTTTAAGCAAAAGATATGTGAACTTGATTGCCAATTCCTCTATGTATTTTGCCTCTGTGAATGTGCATGAATGTGAAAAGTGTCTCAAACTTGAGACTGAGCTTCAAAGGGATTTTGTTGAAAAATAGATTTATGATAAACTGTTCAAAAGGTTTACCACTCTTGAAAAACATTGCATTTCGATATAGAAGTTGATACTCAACTTAATCAGGAAATTTTTCAAAGGGACAATTCTATTTCAAATCAAAGTGCTCCAAGTTTTGATCAATTGTTTGAATTAAATGAATTGAAAGCTCAGTCCTAAGAAAAATACATGGTCATAAAGAAGTTGAAAGATATAATTAAATCTCTCAGTATAAATATGGATAAGGATAAGATCAAACAGGACTTAGAAGAGATTGAAACCATAAATATTGAATTGGATCATAGGGTGACAAAGCTTATTGCTGAGAATGAGCATTTGAAACAGACCTATAAGCAACTTTATGACTCGATTAAACCAGCACGTGTTCGATCAAAAGAACAATGTGCTGACTTAACTAATCAAGTCAATCTAAAGTCTGTGGAAATTTCTAATTTAAATGCTTGTCTTCAGGAAAAAGTTTTGGTAATTACAACTCTCAAGGATGAATTGAGGAAACTCAAAGGAAAAGATTTAGCTAATAATGAAGTTACACATCATCCTAGTGATCCAGAGATTAATACGGAACCAATAACCCCTAAATTGTTGAACAAAAGGTCAGCTCACTCTGCCTATATTAAGCACACTCAGGAAGAAGCTGCAGTTCTTAGGGATCTAGTCGATCATATTAAAGCAAACTATCCCCTAGATCCAGCCTTAGAATCTGCCTGTAAGTATACTAAACTAATTCAGGAGTTGCTTACAAAAATCAGTAAAACCTGCCCTAGTCTCAACAATTCTGGAGAACAATTAGTGGCTGTGACCCCAATGAATAAAGTCAAAAGAGTTAGATTCACTGAGCCCGTCACATCCTCAAGAAACACAATCACAAAAAAGGCCTCTACATCAAACCTAGCTTCTAACAAACCTATGTTGTCTTCTACAGGAGTAAAACCATCTACTAGTGCTAGCGGATCACAGCCCTCAGGCAATACAAAGAAAGATAAGATTCAGCAAACACAAAGTAGTACTCAGAAGAATAAAGTAGAAGCCCACCCTAGGAAAGTTAAATCTAGTTTGAAAAATAAAGATCATGTTGTTGCACCTAAAGGAACTGCTCATGTGCAGCATTCCAAGCTTAATGCTAATTCTGAACTTAAATGTGTTAAGTGTAATGGTTGCATGCTTTCTGATAATCATGATTTGTGTGTTCTTGATTATATCAATAATGTGAATGCTCGTGCAAAATCTAAATCTGCTAAGAAACAAACAAAGAGAAAAGTTTAGAAACCAACAGGAAAGATGTTTACAACTATTGGATATATCTGGAGACCTACTAGTCGGACCTTCACTATCATAGGAAATGTGTGCCCTTTAACTAGGATTACCACTACTACTGAAGCGCCCCTTAGGAAACCAATTGTTCTAGATAATGAAACATCTAAACCTGCTGTAACATTGGTCTATTCACGGAAACCTAGGAACTCTAAAACTAATGTTCCTGTTAGCAAATCTAAGGTTCTTCAATCTGTATCTGCTAACAAAAAGGAACCCAGTAAATCTTAGGGATCCATAATTTCTGATGTTCCATCTTCCTCTCTTAATGAATGCAGGTCATCCAAATTGTCCTTTGGTATTTGGACTCCGGCTGCTCCAAGCATATGACCGGAGATCGCTCTCAGCTCACCAATTTCGTCAACAAATTTTTGGGTACAGTCAAATTCGGAAATGATCATGTGGCAAAGATTTTAGGATATGGTGATTATCAGATTAGGAATGTTATGATATCAAGGGTTTACTATGTGGAAGGACTTGGACACAACTTATTCTCCGTTGGGCAGTTTTGTGATTCGAACCTTGAGGTTGCTTTTCGTCAACACACCTGCTTCATTCGTAATTTAGAAGGTGATGATTTATTGATTGGATCTCGAGGCAACAATCTGTATACTCTGTCTCTTGGAGACATGATGACGTCCTCTCCTATATGTCTCTTGTCAAAGGCCTCAAAGACTAAGTCCTGGCTATGGCACCGACGTTTGTCTCATCTAAACTTTGGTGCAATCAACCATTTAGCTAGACATGGTCTTGTTCGAGGTCTCCCGAAGCTTAAATTTGAAAAGGACCATCTGTGTTCTGCATGTGCAATGGGTAAGAGCAAGAAGAAACCCCACAAACCTAAATCTGAAGACACCAATCAAGAAAAACTCTATCTATTACACATGGATCTTTGTGGACCAATGCGTGTCGCAAGTGTTAATGGAAAGAAGTACATCTTTGTCATTGTCGATGATTACTCATGATTCACATGGGTTAAGTTCTTAAGGTCAAAAGATGAAGCTCCATATTTCATAATCAAGTTTCTTAAGATGATCCAACTGCGGCTTAAAGTACCTGTCCGACGCATCAAAACAGATAATGGAACTGAATTTGTTAATCAAACGTTGCGTGAATATTATGAGAAGGTTGGTATCTCTCACGAAACCTCTTAAGCCGCTCTCACACAACAAAATTGGGGGTCGTTGAAAGATGAAAGCGTACCTGTTAACTCAAAATCTTGATCGAACATGAAGTTCGTTCATTATGTATTTAAGTCTCGGCCAATTAATTAGTTAATGTTGTAGATAGGAATATTATCGAGAATCGGCTCGATAGTTAATCCAAATATTGTATATGTTTCGGGTTTTCATCCCAAAGCAAAACCGAGCCCAGATCCTATTAAAATATCCCGCGCTCACATTAAATGTGTAGGGGTATAATATAGAATATTTTTCTCTTTCGAAAAATATCTCTTTCTCATTTTTTCCTAAATAATTATCTCTTGTTTTCTCTCTCAACCTCTCTCTCTATCTTTCTTTCCTAAATCAACTCACTTCTTTTATCTCTTTTCTTGTTCAATTCGTGTTGTTTATTATGAGTGTAATGTGTTTAACGGAGATCCTACAGAGCGATCAGAAGCTAACGTGTGGATTCAGGTTGATTCTTGTGGTTCAACAAGATCAAATTTGTGTGTCATTTGAAGTAAAAAAAATCAAACCTGGATTTTAGTGCTTAGATGTGTGAATGTTTATGTTATTAAGCAAGATCTAGGCATAAGGTAACTAATTGTGCAAGAGAACAATTTAAAAGGACAAAAGGCCCGTGATTGTTAGGGCAATTTTTGGTGAAAAAGTTGTATATTTCGTCGTGGCACATTTTGACACTCTGTAAAGATCTGTTGCGTTTTGATCATTGGTTGCGTTTTGATCAATGGTTGCGTTTTGATCTTGGTTGCGTTTTGATCATTGGTTGCGTTTTGATCAATGGTTGCGTTTTGATCTTGGTTGCGTTTTGCTCATTGATTGCGTTTTGGTTCATTGCGTTTTGATTGCAGGTTGCGTTTTGAAGATATCATTGCGTTTTGACTAAGGAATACTCTGCCCAATTTTTTATTTTGTTGCGTTTTGACCAAATCTCAAGCTGCATTTTGACCAAATCTCAAGCCGTTTGATTAAATGTTCATTACAGCGTTTTTGATTCAAAAGTCACTGCGTTTTGTTAAAGATCGTTGCGTTTTGCTTAAATTTCGTTGCGTTTTGATTTAACTTTCAAAAAAAAAACAACGTTTAGAGAGTCGACCATATTTTTAATAAAATGAAATTTTTTTTCTATAGTTTTTTTTAACTTATTTTTACGTCCAAAAATCCAAATTTTTGGTAATAGGGTAAAAAAAATTCTGGTCGACACCCTTATAAGCGACACATTTTCGGGGAAAAATTAAGTAAAAATACAAATAAATTCTAAACCATTTTTTAGCTTATTTTTACACCAAATTTAGATTTTGGTAATAGGGTAAAAATAATTTTTTTTTTATAATCCAACTGCGTCGAATTCCAAACAAACCAAAACACGAGAAGGACTTAAAACTGCACAAATCTTCACAACAAACAAACCATTCACTACCACGATCATTCACTCAGGTTATCTAGTGATCTTGTAAAATCCCATTAATCATTTGTCGGTTTTGATCATAGACGAGTAAAATCCCGTGAACGTGAATTGCATACAAGACCACAACTTCAATCACATCATATCCACTTAAGATCCAACAAAATCTTTCACACTTCATAATTCATAACATTCATCATTCAGTCTACTCCCATCAATACATCCCAACAATAGTCAATATTTCAACAACAATACATGGCACTGGTTCAAAAGATCGCCACCGATGCGTAGACCAGGAAGATATTCTTATGGCTTCACCGTATTCGTAACCGAACATTGACACTAAAGCAAACGGTGAATATCTGAGGAAATGCATATTTGATGGTCCATACAAGCTAACTAGCATAGTAATTAAAGCTGTTGCTGCAACAGTAAATGCTCCAGCAGTACCAGAACATGACGAAGCTGAGACAGTACACAACATGTCTGAAGAGAACAAACTGTATTTTAAAGCTGAAAAGGAAGCTATTTTCTTTCTTCCTAAAAACATATCTAAGAATAAAAAAAAAACTAAAACCTAATTCTAAAAAATACTAATAAAATTCTGAGGGATTTGGAGATGAAATCTACTCAACTGTTGATGCATGCAACACTGCTAATGAGATGTGGACAACCATTGAAAGACTACAACAGGGTGAATCTTTGAATGTACAAGATGTAAAGACCAATCTGTTCTGGGAATTTAGGAAGTTTACTTCTCGTGATGGAGAATCCATGGAGTCTTATTACTCCCGGTTTTACAAACTAATGAATGAATTGAAAAGGAACAACTTGCAAGTTACCACAATGCAAGTGAATGTTCAATTTCTTCAACAGCTTCAACCAGAATGGTCAAGGTTTGTGACGCTTATCAAGCAATCAGAAAAAATAGACACCATCTCATACACCAACAGCCTATTTGACATTCTCAAGCAGTTTCATAAGGAGTTAATGATATTCCAGTTGCTTAGAAAATACCAAGAATACCAAATTCCATTAGTCACTTCTTGCGGCTGCTCAAACCAAATTCATATACTTACTAGCAAGCACCAAAACTTAAAGATCAAATGCAACATCAACTTCCAACAAGACAAAGTGCATCTACCAGACACAAAGGCAAGAGGTTTGCCAAACCAATTACACCTCAATCTGAGTCTGTCTCTGCAAAAACAGTGATTTAAGAAAGTAGTAATACCTTGACAAGCTCTCTGAGGGACAAGGAAATGCAAAAAGAATTAGCACCCATTGCAAAGTATTTTAAGAGCTCTACAAACCTACCAACAACAACCTTCGAACTTCTCAAGACTCCGAAGAACAAGACTGAAGATACCACAGGCCAAGGTATAAACATAGACAATCAGTCCAAGGCAGTTTGGAATCAAAGGACAATAATTGATGGGGCTAAGGAAACAGTAGCAGTATTATGGAATGCAGAGGAATCAGGTAGTGGCAACATAGGGATACAGTGCTTAACGCAAGTTTATTTTGGCCACTATGCAAAGGAAAGCAGAAGCCAAAGCTTGTTAATACTACTCGTATCACAAGGAAAAGAAATGATGTGCAAACGAAGCTGAACAAGGGTGTTTCAACAGCAAGCAAGAGTAAGCTGATTGGCTAGAGGAACACAGGATTAGAAAGATTGATGAACATGAATTGGAAGCACATTACAGTTTCATGGCAAAGATTCAGGAGGTCTTACCTGAAGAATCCAGTTCTACTGATCAGCCATTAGAACAGGTACAAAACAATGATGAAAATAATGTGTTTGCCAATGAAAGACGACATTATGAGCAACCTGAATCCATTAATGACACATATGTTTTGGAGAAGGATGATAGCAATGTCACTCCTGATTCATCAAATATATGTAATAATGATAATTAGGTTGACCAAAATGTTTGTAGAATGTGCTGATGAGCGTATTTGCGCTTGCTAAATTAATTGCAAATTTACTCTTGATACTATGACAATAAAAATGATTTTAAAGCAATTAAAGAAAGCAAAGCCAATCATTGACTCAAGAACTGAAGGAGTGCAGAACTAACCTTGATGAGACTGGTAGAGGCCTAGGGGAGGCTACTATTTCGGTATAGTTTAGTCAGTTTGCACTTACAGACACAAACAGAATAGGCCTTGAGAAGTCATTAGCCTTTAATGAATCGATGATTGATTATGACATTCCTTCAAACTAAAGTTTAAATAAACTCTAGGACTAGTTACTCGTAAAGAACATCACATAACAGAAGGTTAAAAAAACTAAAGCCTATGAAATTTTTCAGTTGTCAATCATAGAAACACATGAGTTAGTCAAAAAAGAGTCTTTTAACTAAGTCACAATTTGAAGGTCAACCAAAGAGAAAAGTAAGTCATTTTGGATATTTAAGGTTAAGGAAGGAAGATAGATATTGACAAAAATGATTGTAATGGACAACAAATAGTCTTTTGAATGAAATTCTATATATACCAATCAATCAATTCAGACCATTCAATGTAAAGCAACCCAAATGCGCAACATATAATGGTGAGAAATCAACCTTTGTCTAAACCTAAGTACCGTCCGAAGATAGCTCAATCTGAAAAACCATGGTTTGTATGAGATCCCATATGAATAACTTCTGATCATCAAATCAGATTTTGCCCAATGGGAAGAGACCGTGACTCCTTGAAAAAGAGTGTAGATCACAATTGAATAAAGACAACTGTGAAACCATATGATTACACATATCAAAAAAACAGTCTTTATGAAATTTTCCAAACCACCATCCAAAACCTATCTTGATCAAGTTTGTAACGTGCAAAAGAAGTTAGGAAAGAACAATGTGGAGAAAAAACATTTGTATAGAGACAAAGCCAAACAATTGCTAAAAACGTTAGCCTTTTCAACCCGTATCGAAATCCATTAGTAAAAGCAGACAAGCTACAACGAAATTACAAACAACTTTAAATCATTTTAAAACGATTATGACAAGCTTGGTCTAATCATATTAGGAGTTCTTTTCGTAACTCAACTAGCTCATGGAATATGGAAGTTTTGATAAATCTTTATTGAGACCTCTTTCAATCAAAATCTAAAAAAACATTATTTTTTGTTCATGGAACTAAAAATGAAATGCATGAAGACGTTTGAGTACGTTGATTCCCTTGAAAAAGAGATTAAATGAACTAGAATCTGAAAAGGGTGTGACTTTTCAAACATATATGAACTAACTTTTCTGAAGATGGCGTTGTCTAAAGATGTTACATGTTCATATTTGCATTCTCTGTCTGATTTAAATGTTCATACTGGATTACAATGCTTATATCTTTACAAGGTCAAAGAATG
This sequence comes from Tanacetum coccineum, assembly GCA_026074375.1. Classification (NCBI taxonomy): domain Eukaryota; kingdom Viridiplantae; phylum Streptophyta; class Magnoliopsida; order Asterales; family Asteraceae; genus Tanacetum; species Tanacetum coccineum. The sequence continues at coordinate 24,989 of BQNB010006187.1, read as the reverse complement.
TGAATGTCTTACACAAAAGCTTTCGAAACAAACTGAATCTGTTAACAAAGAAGTTCATAATAATTTGTTAAAAAGTTTTTCTAAACTTGAAAAACACTCGATTTCTCTTGAACTTGCTTTACAACAATGTAAAGAACAAATGAAAAACAACTCAGTTTGCAAAGAAAACGAATCTAATGTATTTCGAAAAGAACGTGAACAATATCATGAAATACAAGATTTGAAAGCTCAAATGCAAATACAAGAGACAAAGCAATAAGTGAGTTAAGAAACTCATTGAAAATGTATAAGGAAAGTCTGTGAAACTCAGTTTTGATAAACCTTAATTTGTTAGACACACCAAATGCTCAACGGATCCAAAACCATCAGTTTTAGAAAACCGATCTAAACCTTTTTAATCTACCCTGAAATGAGAAGTTTTCAAACGAAACAGTCGGTTAATAAAACTAATGTGTCAGATGGTTTATTTAACCAAGTCACTCAACAGAATTTGCCTTAGAATGGAAAACAAGCAGAAATACACTCGAATGTACTTAAACCAGGAATGCATAGGATTGCCACTAGCATAAAACAAAACAGAGAACTGCAGTTGCCTCATGCTTCTAGAAATACTAATCCTCACGTGTCTAAATCTACAGGAGTAACTCACCCTACTAGTGTTAGCAGACCACAGCTTAAGAGCTATCAAGTGAAAGATAAGGTCGTGCCAAACATTAGTCAAGTGAAGTTTTACAAAAAAAGAAAAAGAAGTAGAAGACTACGCATAGGATTCTAGTATTTCTAAGAAACAAAATCTATAACTGTGTGCAATAACACTACAAATTCCAGAACTTCAAATGTGAATGTTGTTTGTACTGAATATGGAGAATGTGTGTTTAATTCAAATCATGATGCTTGTGTTTCTAGATACTTGAATGTCGTGAATGCTAGAACTAAGAAGCCTAATGTAGTGCCTATTGGTGATAGTAAACCCAAGAGAAAACGAACAAATCTTTTGCACAACAGCCCATAAGGAAAACATTTGCATCAATACCACTATTTCAGAAACCTAAGAGTTACTTTAAAAGGAGTTTGTATGAGAAACAAATAAGGCATTGAAAAGGTAGATAGAAAAGAAAATGCCCATCAGCATACAAAGGACATAAAACAACACCTTCTAGACCTAATCTTAAATGGAAACCAACGGTGAGAATCTATAGTAATGTTTCGTTTTAAGGTGGATTCCTATAGGAAAGTTATTCAAAACTCTTCACGGCAAGTTGAGATTGAACCCAACTGCATGTTTCAATAGTAGATATCCCTCATATTCATAAAAGCAAGCAAACAAAACTCTGGGTGTAAGTGCAGTAAACATTCAATGGTCAAAAGCAACAAAGAATTGACTCTACAATGCAAGATGCACTATACAAGGAAAAACAGAAAATCTTAAGTGGGGTTGCTGAAATTACTGTAATCTAAGAAACCAGTGCCAGAATGGTTTCACCAAAGAATGAGCTACATCAAATGTGTCTAGCTGAAAAAACAACTTCAGGCCCGTTCCTCATTGTTTCCAATGACGGTTTTGAAACAACGCATCAAGCCGTCGTTCTTCAAATGACTTCTGAATCATACCGTTCAGTACTCGAAATCAACGACCACAGCAATGAACCGTCAAGTTCAAAAGCTGGTTCCAAAAGTTGTTCCTCTAGCTCCAAGAAAGCTACATACACGACAAAAGTTGAATTACTATTCCACCATCAGAATATCAATGCTGAGGACAACAGGTAAATAAATACAAAATCAAAAAATCAGAAAATTTCCAAAAAGATTCTTCTCGACATGTCTCTTGGAATCGATAACATTTACGTGCTTAGAAATGTCGATTAACATTGACACGGGTGTGTAAATGAAGTTCGAGCGAGAGTTGCAAATAGTTTCAAAACATGTCATTTCTAATTTTCTAGATGGCTTATGTGCAAATGTAAGTACATAACCCGGACTTCAAATAAAGGAAGGTTTATAACTTATCCTCCCAACGAGAAAATTAACATTTCTCGGTCTTGAGCTATTCTTACAAGACATTCAATATCTTTAGCTCAAGAAAAAGGATAGTGTACGTTTCAGTGCGCTTACCCTTAACGTTAGAAGAGAAGTCCTCTAACATTTGGTTTTTCAAAAAGTTGAACACGATTTTTCAAGAATTTCTCGATGACAAATCATAATCTTTCAAAATTATGTGTTCAACACTCCAACCCTCACAATGTTTTCAAAAGACAACAATTTTTCAATTGGTCCTATTTTTGAGGGGGAGTTTTTCGAAAAACAAAGTTTTAATGTTCTTGGATACATCATCAACGACCATTCTTATGTATTCAAAACATTATCAAAATGTTCCAAACCATTCATGCTGACCATATTTTCTCCCACGGATTTTTCAAGACATATTTTAATCACAAGGTATTTCAAAAACTAAGTGTTTATTATTTAAAATAAGGGGAGAAAATGTAATTAAAATATGATCTAATCGACTCAATGTGCTAAACAGTAAGAAAAGGTTTTATGGTTCGATCTTATACCCAACAACATCTTAATTTCACGACGAATCTGAAGTCATAAGGTGGTTAGGTTAGGAATCAATCCTATGATCCAACCAGAACCGGAGGATCTACCCAAGGATAATCCAAAGTTAGAAATAGCAGTCCTTAGGTATGATTGGAGATGAATGTAAATGGGAATAATTGCTAACCTAAATTGACTAACACTGGATACAATCACAACAAGTGTGTTAGTAATGACGTCTTGTAACATTGAAGGCGTTGAAGAATGAAAAAGAAATTAATGGATAAAGGTTGTAAAAGAAAGAAGCCTTCCACACAACTTAAAGGAAGAAATCGGTCAATACATATGCATGTTAGAATACAAGTTGAATTGGCTGACATTGAAAATGACATCATGAGACCAGTGGAAGCATTGCACAACCTCCCAGCCATTTCGGATTTCTCTCAACAAAACTTGTCTCATTTGTCACGGAGATACACACGTTATCTATTAACAACTTCACTCCTGAATCGTATTATATTGAATAGGTGCAAAAGGCTCCACGCTCCTAAGGTCCGAGTAACTAAAAACCAAAATGCACATAATCTATCTAGAGGCCAAGAGAACAATCAAAACTCGTTAGGAACACATTCCATTTCAAACACTTGTTGAACATCATCAGGTTCACAAGCTGTTTATCAGAGTCCTACGAAATATTCATGTGATATTTTGCCAAACATCCGAGTGATACTTTTTGTATTCACAATGAAGAAGGAAAAAAAATAAATTCCAGCTGAGTCAACTCAAACAAGCTCTTGGTAGGTGACTTGCGAGATTCTATATGAATCAAACTATGTTGACAAACTGGATCACAGATGGCCATAAATGAATTGACGTTGAATTGAATTTTGATAAAAGATTAAAACTAAACTCCCATGTTACAAAAACGCTTTTACAGTAATACGTCGATAGATTTTCAAATTATTTTCTCGATTATCACTACATAAACCTGCAAGGAGGAGGTTAAATGTAAAAGCTCCGTTATTTCTATAGGCTGAAGCAGTGGCTACCGCAAGTTACACCCAAAATCGTTCCATCATACGCCTTTGTCACGGCAAAACACCATATGAGCTTTTACATGACAGCAAACTCTGATTTGAAGCTTTCAAGATGAGGCACAGTATGAGAATGTTGGTCAAATACTCAAGATCGCAAGATGGCATAGACGATAAAGACAATGACGAAGGCTCAAAGTCAAGATCGCAAAGCATGAAGGAACAAGCCTACAACAAATAACAAAGAGAAAGACCAAGACCACAGGAGCTTAACGACAAAAGCAATCTCATGATCTCATGAAGGAGTGTCATCAATGAACTCACTTCGGGGGAGATTGTTAGCCTCAAAATATTGAGTCGAACATGAAGTTCGTTCATTATGTATTTAAGTCTCGGTCAATCAATTAGTTAACGTTGTAATAGGAAAGTATCGGGAATCGGGCTCGATAGTTAATCTAATATTGTATATGTTTCGGGTTTAATCCCAAGCAAAACCCGAGCCCGGGTCCTAGTCAAATATCCCGAACGTCACTTAATGTGTCGGGGTATATAAATAACTTTTCCACCTAGGAAAAGGAAGTTGGTTCATTAATAAAAATTCCATTTTCTTCTTTCTCTAATTTCTCTCTCAACTCTCTCTCCTCTTTCTCTCTCTAAATCAACTCACTTTCTTTATCTATTTTCTTGATCGATTCGTGGTTTGTTATATGAAGTGAAGTGTTATACGGGATCCTACAATTGGTACCAGAGCTTCAAGGGTGGATTCGTGTTTGATTTGTGGTTCAAAATCATCAAAATTCGTGGGTTGGGTTGTTTATTTTTTTTGGTTCGAAAAATATACCAAGAAAATCAAGATTTGATCTTTGTTTGTGGTTAAAAGTGTTAAAGATTTGTACTTTCGGGCTTAGATCTATCCCTTGCATCATTACTAGGTGGTTTTAACATCATTTCGTAGCTTTCAAGAATGTTTGATGATTATTTCTTGGCTGCGTTTTGACTCACTGAAGGGATGTTCTTGATTGCGTTTTGCTTCTTCATTGCGTTTTGTCTCCTGCGATTTGCCAAGAAGATTGCGTTTTGACTATTGCGTTTTGGTCATTGCGTTTTGCCTCAAGACTGCGTTTTGGTCATTGCGTTTTGCCTCAAGACTGCGTTTTGGTCATTGCGTTTTGCCTCAAGACTGCGTTTTGGTCATTGCGTTTTGCCTCAAGACTGCGTTTTGGTCATTGCGTTTTGTCTCAAGGTTGCGTTTTGCTCATTGCGTTTTGTCTCAAGGTTGCGTTTTGTCTCATTGCGTTTTGACTAAAGACACTGCGTTTTGTCCATTGAAAACCCTTGTTTTGAAAACCTAATTTCCCGAATTTGGGAATCTATTAATCATTGTCTAAACATAACAAAACATCAAATCAAACAACAAACAAAGGACTTAAAAGGACTAATCATTCAACAAACACACATTAACATCAATCGATTATTCATTCACGGTTTGTCTATTGATTTTGTAAAATCCCGTTAATTCACTTATCGGTTTTAATCATAGACGTGTAAAATCCCGTGAACGTGAATTGCATACAAGACTACAACTTCAATCACATCATATCCACTTAAGATCCAACAATGAAGGTTTATGTAAATTGTTTTAGAAATTAACAAAGGTTCACTTTTGGATTGTTAAATTGATGGTCTAAGATACGAAATTTAGATGGTTGTATAGCAAAGTAGTTTTGTTGCTTAGTTAGCTAGAACAAGAGGGATTGATTTAAGGATTTTTTTTAGTATACCCTGATCTCTTTTCGACCCACGACCCGCCTAATTGTTGACCTTAGCTTTGACATGCTGTGAAATAACTCTTCTGAGATTGGATACAAATATGGTCTAGATTTATTATGCAAAACTAAACCTATGTCCAAGCAGCGTACTTATTTACTCAAATCTTATTTCATCCTTATAATCGAATCTAAATGTATGTGAATTATTGACTTGAATATGTTAACTTGCTCACATATGCAACTAGCTCTGACATATGAACACGTTATTGATAGTATATATGTATTGACTTAATCGTACACTGAACCCCTTATCATCATAAGTTTCCTTAACACAGTGTGATAAGTTATACCAAAACTATAAGCTGCTTATCTATAGATGTACAGTGCTTTTTCATTTGCTTTCAGCTTGAGGTCAATCATTTTTAGAATATAAAACTGTCTGCTTGGTTCTGTCGTTGCGATTGGGCCTCTCTTTCTTCACTACGAGTTTATATGCCATTCTCTGTTCCTGCAACAAAAGCTTTCATTACATAGAGTATGCACACACTTCCCCATGTGATCTATTTCTATTTCTTCTAATTGCAGTCGGAAGAAATTGGACGTGCTGGGTGGGTAAAGTAACAGAGGGTTTAGTCAAATACATAAGTTTCTTACGAAATCAATCGGTTTGCTAAACATAGGAATAGTTAAATTAATGCAACTAACTACTGCTCAGTTTTAATGAAACGGTTAGTGGGATTTCGGAATTACCATTCTACCAGAAACGAAAAGAAGGGGGCGTTAGGAATTGTTTTTATAACTGCTTATGTTTTTTTTAAATAAACAGAATCACATGATCAGTTGTAATAAAATGCAATAATTAGATTAGTATCAATACCTTGCCTTAAACTTTCGAACGAATTATCTATTGATTTTTCATTGCTTCGCCTTAGTGAAGATTGTTTTTTGATCTACACCTTTTTATAATATATAATATATAACTATAAATATAAGGTATACTTATAATATATAATATATAAAGATAAGAGGGGAAGAATTAAAAAATCACAGTTATAGTAATCTGGAAGTATGATTCCCGGGTCGTTATCCCCAACGAAGAATGCAATTGAAAGTCGATAGTCGTTTTGAGAATCGAAGCTTGAATGGGACAAGATTGATATTGGTTTTCTAAAACTACGAGAAAATTAAGGCAAAAACTTAAAAATACTTAAGGGAAGACAAATTGTCGGAACCCGTCTAACACTTCATATAACACGATTCAATCAAGAAACTAGAAAAGAGAATATTGTTTAGAGAGAAAAAGAAGAGAGAGAGATGAGAAAAAAAAGAGATATTATGAGATTTTGAGAATTAGATATTTTCTAATAAGAAAATATCTATTTATACCCCTACACATTTAATGTGACGCGCGAGATATTTAACTAGGACCCGGGCTCGGGTTTTGCTTGGGATTAAACCCGTACTAAACTTATACTCAATTTCAATTTAATGTACTCAACCTTTTTTTTCTCAATTTAATTTACCCAACTTTTTTTTGGTTGCAAATGAAGACAATTAAGAGGTTACCAGGTCACCATCAAGTTACTTTTTCTCCAACATGATTTTTCGGCAACCTAGCATTCAGACGACCCACCACCACCACCTCCAAATCGATCACTACCGGCACCACCCAAAGCTATTTCGACCGATTTCATCCGTTTTCGACCGATTTCGTCCGTTTTTTACAGATTTCGACCGTTTTTGACCGATTTCGTCTGTTTTTGACCGATTTCTTTCGTTTTCGACCGATTTTGACCGTTTTCGACCATTTTTGAACGTTTTATACCGTTTTTGGCCGATTTCGACAGATTTAGTCCGTTTTCGACCGATTTCAACCGTTTTTGACCGATTTTGACCGAGTTCCATCGTTTTTGATCGTTTTCGACCGATTTCAATCGTTTTCGACCATTTTCAACTGATTTCGATCATTTTTGACCGTTTTTGTCCGTTTTCGGCCGATTTCCACCCTTTTCGTCTGATTTTGATCGTTTTGACCGATTTTGATCGTTTCGACCAATTTCTATCGATTTCAACCAATTTCGACCGTTTTTGACCATTTTCGTTCGTTTTGTACGTTTTTCTACGCTTAAATACGTTTTTAAACGTTTTCAAAAGTTTTATCCGTTTTTATACGTTTTAGTACTTTTTATAAGAATGTAAAAAGCGTATGAAGACGTATAAAATCGTACAAAATGTACGAAAACGAAAGCAACGTAGGAAAACAAAGAAAAACGGAAAAGGACGTAAACGAACAAATCGTACAAAAATACAAAAAAAAAAAACGACGGAAAACGTACAAAAGACCGTTTACAAACATTTTAAAAACGGATGAAAACGTTCAAAACGTTCAAACAAGCTTGACAACGTAGGAAAACAAATGAAAACTGTCGAAAACGCACGAAAACGGATGAAATCGGTCGAAAAGGTTCCAAAACGGTTGAAACGATCGAAAACGGACGTAAAGGTTTGGAAATGGTCAAAATCGGGCGAAATCGGTTGAAATCGGTTGAAAATTGTCGAAAACGGTCAAAATCGATCGAAAACGATTGAAATCCGTCGAAAACGATGGAAATCGGTCGAAATCGATTGAAATCGGTCGAAAACGATTGAAATCGGTCGAAAACAGTTGAAATCGGTCGAAAACGGTCTAAAACGTTCAAAAACGGTCCAAATCGGTCAAAATCGGTCGAAATCGGTCGAATTCTGTCGAAAACGGTCGAAATTGTTCGAAAACAGAGGAAATCGGTCGAAAACGCTTAAAATCTGTCGAAAACGGTTGAAATCGGTCGAAAACGCTTAAAATCTGTCGAAATCGGTTGAAATCGGTCAAAAATGGTGGTGGTTGTGGCTTGCCGAAGGCGGTTGTGGTGGAGGTCGCCAGCTGGAAAATCATGTTGGAGAAGAAGGTAACTTGATGGTGACCTGGTAACCTCCTACTTGTCTTCATTTGCAACAAAAAAGGGTTGGGTGCATTAAATTGAGAAAGAAAAAAAAGTTTAGTGAATTAAATTGAAATTGAGTATAAGTTTAGTACACTTTTATGCAATTTGCCCCAAGGATAAACGATATAATTACTAAACCTAAGGGACAAATAAATGTAAATTGATGTAAACCAATTTGTAATTAACTAAAAAATAACCAATTAGGCGGTTTCTAATGTTTTAGACCCTTTGGTCGCTCTCTCTCTATATATATATATGTGCCTTTTCTTTTAGTTTTCAAAACCCTAAAAAGCCACCACGTTAAGCGGTTTTCAAGTTTCAGAGAATGGATCCAAGAGATGCTGATAGGAGTTTGCAGATAATAAACAATGCTGTTCACGAGGCGTATAATAATAAGCCCACTACTCGTACTATACATGACCTTTGCAGGTTAACTTAACTTTTTATATATTACTGTATCATTTTCCTTCTAACTTCGTTTTTTAGTTATGCATGTATACTCATGGCATTATAATACTACTGTTAGTTATTATGTGATTAAATAGACAATGTGTGGCTTTACATTAACTAGGGTTGTTATTGGGGTCGGATAGGTCGGGTTTCGGGTTTTTTTTGTCAAGAAACGACACTCGAACTCGACTCTCTTGGTTAAAAAGTGCTAACAAATTTTTTGGGTTGACCCTAATTTGAAAAAGATGCAACTTTTACACTGACCTTAATAACTAGGGATGGAACTATGACATAAATTGACAAGGGGAATTTACAAAAACATAACAAGACTTAAAACACAAATTTTTAGGACCGGGTGCGTTTAAAAAAATTGATGTCTTTTACAAAAATTAAGAGTGCACGGTCCAGTGCACATTTGGCACCCCATATTTGCGTTATCCGGGGGAAATGCATGCTCGAAAACGGGCGTTTTCCTTTTTTTTAGGGTGTTTATGTTATAATGGTGTTATAGGGTAGATCTTATTAAACTTATAGGTCACCACTGCACCTAGCTCTCTAACACCATGCAAAAAAAATCCATGGGTGAGATGAACCACGGTCCAGGACCCCAACCTGTTTGCTTGTCATATAATAATGGATAGGATTAAATTTGGTTGGCATGTTTGGCCCGAATAAAAAAAAGCCTAATAAGCTTATTGAGGTTCGAGTTTTATCCTTATTGACCCGTTTGACCTTGATAATGGTTCAAATTATTCTGGTCATTTGTTGCTTTTATGAAACAATAATATATTTTCTTTAGTATGGGATGAGCCTTTTTCCAAATTAGTTAATGCCCCGTGGAATTAAGTTAATCTATTAATTAGTCAAAAGTTTATTTATATAGAACTAGGGACTAAAGTGATCGCTAAGTAAGTGTAAAGGGGGAAGATTATAGATATGAAATGAATAATGATTTGGTTTTTGATAATTAACTTAAGGGGAGATAACATGGAAAAAAGAAGTCTGTATATTACGCTTATCACATGTTGGCTTTTCGATGTCTATTATTTATTATCAAGCAGCTTTGGTGTGGGTAATTTTCCGAGTAATGTAGTGGGAAGTAAATTTAGTTTCAAGGCAGGAAAAACCAGAGCAGAACTCATAGATTGTTTGTGTTGTTAGTTAATCTGTTTGTGAGTCTGATTGTATAACCGAAACATTATGTCATTTGGCGGTAAAAAGGAGGAGGAGGAGGGGGGGGGGGGGGGTTGTATGTGGATGGGCGGTTGGTTTTGGTGGGAAAGTCAGGTATATTGATTGGTGGGAGGGGCAGTGGTCGAAAGTAGTTTAGCTTATGCGAGGGTTACTTGAGTTTAACCTGATTTATGTCGTGTGCGCATCGTAACATATTAGAGTTATATTAACCTGATTTCCCATAGGTCTTTTGTAAATTACAATTACATAAATTGACTGATGACACAATAATCACCAATTTTGTTTATTATGAGTAACATGTCTAACCTAATTACATCCCACGGAATATCTTCCTTCAGCCTAAATTGCTAAACTAGAAAAATACCATTTTGCTTGTTAAGTGTGATAGTCACTTGTGGTTGTTTGCCTTTTGATTCCTCGCCTTTTGCTTATTAACCTTGTTTTGTATGTCCAGTAAAGCAAGCCGTTTGGTCCAAAACAATTTTGGACAAAAGTTATACTATGGAATTGTATCATCTATTGCATCACATTTAAAAGATATGACAACATCCATTGAGAAAGTGTCGTCTGATGTGCCTTTGTTTCTAGAAGAGTTGATAAAAAAATGGATGGAACACGACAAAGCAATTCAAATATTAAGGCCTGTGTTCATGTGTATGGATGGTACTTGTACTCCTAGTACACAGAAGGCTCATGTACAAGAGCTCGGAGCTACACTGTGGGTGGATAAGGTTATCTATTCTAGCAATATCAAAGGGGACCTGAGATTTGCTGTTATGGAAATGGTGCAGGCAGAAAGGGACGGTGGAGTTATTAACAGGGATTTAATGAAGAACTTAGCAAATATGTTAATGTATTTTGGTGATTCCGTCTACCAAGAAATGTTTGAACAGCCTTTTATTGAGATATCAACAAACTTATACACATGCCAGTCTGAGGAGTTGATGAATAATTATGATTGTGCATATTATCTCAAAGAAACCGAGAAATGTTTGAATGAAGAGATCAAGAGAGTGTCTGACTACTTAGATGTGAAACATGACTTAGCTGCTAAAAGCATAGTGAAGATAATAAATGTATTGGAAATTATAATGATCAAAACTCACATGGAGACGTTAGTTGACTCTGGGTTGTTTAGAATGATTAAACATGACAAGTATGATGATTTAGCACGAATGTATAACTTGTTCCATAGGGTGCCAGATGGAGTAAACAAAATATTTGATGTCATGAACTCTTACTTTGAGAAAACAGTTAAAGAATTGGCCACTCATCCAGAAAGAATAGAAGATCCCGTTGACTCTGTGCAACGTATATTGGACGAAAAAGATAAACGAGACAAGATAATCAACCTTGCATTTAACGATGACTTGAAAATTCAAAAACAACTGGATATCTTTTTAAAGTGCATCATTAATGTGCCTCATTTCGCAGAATGCATATCTGAGTTTGTGGATGACAAGCTTAGGAAAGGAGCGAATGGATATGATGTGGAGATTGTACTTAATAAGGTGATGGTGCTTATCGGTTTTCTTTTTCCTGGAAGGAAGGTTCTATTTGAGTGTCATTACAAACAACATATGCGAGAAAGGTTTCTTTCCGGCATTGGCAGGTATGCACCTGCGTATGCGGAGATAAGTATGATACAGAAGCTAAAAACAGAATTTTCGCATCAGTTTACTTCAGAATTGGAAGCTATGTTAAGTGACGCGAGGAAGGGAATAATCACGTACGGTTGATGTCAGTCGTTCTGTTTCAGTTTTAGTTTCAGTACTTTTGTTTTTGTTTCCTGCTCCAGTTTTAGTTTCAGTATCAAACCAAAAAGTGTTTTGGGGATTGTTTTTGAATTTGTGCAAATTTTAGTTCGAGACTTTTATTACATTTGTTGATACTTCATATGTGGTTTATTTGTTTTAGTTTCTTGTACATCTTTCTTGGATGTAAGGAAATTTTGAATCTAGGCGATTAAGATCACAAAACAGCAACCGTCTCCTTTCACCAGAGCGGAGTACAGTGGCTGCTAGTTCGTGTTTACCATTTCTCTTTCTGAAGCTGGTTATGTTGATGACAAACAATCAGATGGTTAATAGTTTCATAAGCACTATCTTTTTTAGAAGTGCTGTACTCTTACAAAAAAACTGTGATATCTGCAATTTCTAGATCTTGAAAACCTCATATAATTCTAAGTATCATGCTGTTACTAATCATATAAAGACCAACACAATAGTACTACAAAAGGATCCTGCAATCTTGCCCTTACTCTAAAGAAACAATAGGAGTTTCAAAATTTGCCTGAAAATAAATCTAATTCCAAGATACATGTTATTGCTACTTTAGCAACACAAAACAGGACATTACAAAAAATAACCTCCAATCTTTACTTCCTTTTCTACAAAACTAGCGCAGTTTTTTTTATTTCAAGATTAATTCCCTGCAAAAAGTGGGCTTTTTTCGGCTATTTTCTTAATAGGACTAGTTGTTTCTTGATGCATACATGTTGGTCCAAATCTTGTAGGAGTCGTAACAGTGCTTCTTGGTGACAAACACATTTCTTCCATAGCTCGGGTTTGCAACTCCAAAGGGTAATCCCGAACACATCCAATACGGGGTCCAGCTCCTGTAGTCCACCGACAGCTAAGTTGCTTAGCCAGCTGAAACGACTTGTTTTCTTTATGTGAGTTTATCCTCTTCATGATCTTTTCCTTTGGAACATTTTCATCATAAGCTCCATCTTCTTCACCATAATCAAATAGATTCCTTTTGGAAACCATTAGTTCAAAATCAGACAAGATTTCTTCGGCTGTATCGTAATCAGTAGTACTATCAGGGTCCGATTCTGGGTCAGACTCAGTAGCCTTTTTCTGGAACGCCATAATAACTTTTTCATTTTTGGGGATTTCAAGTGTGGTTATCTTCGATTGTAGATCGGTTGACAAATGAAGACTTTTGCTACTTCGATCCTTTCTTGAGTTCTTTCGATGGTAGATTGTGGTGGTTGTTTCAACTGTACCTCCAAAGATAACAGGTTCAGATACACTGTTTCGCATCCCAAATCCTGCAACTTCGAAAGAAGCTTCGTCTTCGTCATCTGGGCTTTTCTGCAAGGTTATGCCACAGAGAAGTATAGTTTATTACACGATATGGTTTTTAATCATATTCTAAAACTCCAAACCAAGATTATTGAGGCAACAAGATTTGAAATAGGGGGAATATAGGTGGCAACATGGGTAGATTGGGTAACGGGTCATAACGGGTGAATATTTGAAGGACCCACGGGTCAACTGATCCACCAAAACCACTTTCTTCTTTTTTTTAAACTCATTACTAATTAATATATTCAAAGGTGATTATAAAGAGTCAAAAATGATTTTTTCACTATCATTTTGGCTTGTGAGCTTTTATGATATTTGGCTGTTCCAAAACATTTGATTATGAAAAGTCAAAAACAATTCTTAATACAAGACACTCTTTTATAATGCTGTTGAAGAAGTATAAACAATTGAGTATGCCATAAGTGACTTGAACCATTTTGACCCAATTACTTTTAAGCTTGCTTTGTAGCGATGAGCCAAATTGACACATTTTGGCTTGTGAGCTTTTATGATATTTGGCTGTTCCAAAACATTTGATTATGAAAAGTCAAAAACAATTCTTAATACAAGACACTCTTTTATAATGCTGTTGAAGAAGTATAAACAATTGAGTATGCCATAAGTGACTTGAACCATTTTGACCCAATTACTTTTAAGCTTGCTTTGTAGCAATGAGCCAAATTGACACATTTGGATTATCTTATATGAAACAATATACTACGTATTTGATATGTATAATCTTTATTCTTGTACCTTGACAGCATGGAGATCGACATTGTGTTGCTCAAGGAACGATATGAAGGCCTCAAAGTTTTCTTCGGTTGGGAGATAATGTCCGCTATGAGGCCAAACAGCCTGTCAAGTTTTAGAGATGATATTAGTAGCTATAAATTATTTAAAACAAGTCAGTTTTGCTAAATAATAACACACACATACCTTTAAGATACCATCAATAATCACCACTCGACCAGCAGATATTGTAGCTCCACCAGCTAGAAAACTTGAATGTTGAAATTTGCCTTTTTGCTTTGTCCCGATATATAAAACCATTGATGTGCTAAGCACGAATATCCACTTGGTGTCATCTGAGCCGCCCCTTGTATCAATAACAGTCCTGCTTAGTTTGTACATGAATACCCCATCTACCACTATAACTTCATATTCCTCCCTTTCTGTCTGTAAATAGAAAGATATACGTTTAAGTATTGTATTTGTATGTAAGTCAAGAATATATATAAAAAAGATGGCAAGTTTGGCCCACTTACTTACGGATAGATTGATTTGGGTTATCTTTTATATACCCAATGAGTCAAATTAGTAAGATAACGATACATTTAAAGGAAACAGGTCAGAAGCCAGCCAAGTCGTATTTTTGATGCAGAAAAACATCTTAGCGTAATTATCTAAAATTATATTATTATTGAAATATCATAAAAACTATGATCATATTTTATTATATAAGTAGTAACAAATTCTTTTGGCAAAAAAAGTTTTTGGGTCAATCCAACCGACCTGTTTTGACCCGTCATTCAACCCACCCCCGCCTGTCTTGCCCTCTTGGAACCATACGTAAAAAAAAAAAAAAAAACTTACAGGTCCGAGATACTTGATACATTGCTGAAGAAGCTTTGTTCGTGAGCATCTTTCAAGATTTACCTCTTTACCATCCCCTATGTCAAGCCTGTGATAATAATATCATGTGGTATGAATAAAATCATCTTGGTATGTTTTAAAGCATTTTTATCTCTAGGCCTTTCTTAAGGTGCGTTTAATCTTACCAATAGAAAAAGGGTTGCCTGCTCTCACAATTAAGCCATTTGACATAATAAAACTGAAGGTTGTGACCATAGCGATGTCGAGGATCAATCTGTTCCAACGAAAAAGAGGATAAATCTTAGATAACTTTTAAATAAATAACTATAAAACCAAGAACTCAAAGAGGGTTAGTAGGTGGAGAGACTTACTGCCTCAAGCCAATGTTGTAAGGCAAGTTTACGAGCCTTTTCATTTTTTGACAAGCCTTTTCCCACCTGTCATTCAAGAAATAAACATTAAAGTTTAGCAAAGC
This sequence comes from Tanacetum coccineum, assembly GCA_026074375.1. NCBI lineage: Eukaryota > Viridiplantae > Streptophyta > Magnoliopsida > Asterales > Asteraceae > Tanacetum > Tanacetum coccineum. The sequence continues at coordinate 9,863 of BQNB010006187.1, read as the reverse complement.
TTGAGCATTATTTGTGATAAATATAAAGTATGTTTCTAATGTTATTAAGAATCGTGTACCTTTGCAGCTCGGGTTCTTGCTCTTGACCAACGGGACACAGCAGTTTCGGGTTTCTCGACTTCAAAGAATGATACTGAGCTGCATTTCAACTGGGCAAAATCTAACAGCTTCCACCTACAAAAATATGATGAAAAGTTACGTAAGAAAATTTATCAGAACTATTGTTACAAGAAATCTGTAATCTTTCAACCTGCAAACACTTTTTTGTCAATTATTTTTTTTATATATATACTGAATGCAGTTAGTTACAACTAGAAAAAACAATATTTCTAAAATAATAAGCAAACATTTAAATAAAACTTTTTTATGCGCATTAAATAATGACTTCGGGCAAGTATCCACCCATTTGACCCTCTCCCCGTGGCTGATTTTTTTTTTTTAACCCTTTAAAGATGCAACACAACCCAAATTGACCCATTTATAAGTAGATGACTTGAAATTATAAACAGTGAAACCACTAAACAAAAACCCAAAAAGCATGCAAATAAATACTAACCAACTTTGCTCAACCATGACTGCACAATCAGCTAACTGTCTTCTCGTTCTAAAACTTTTATATGTTTTCTGCAGCCTGATCGCAGCCAACTCACGGTTCATTAGTGGTTTAGCTGAAGGTGACTCAGGTCCATCTGCTTTTGCATCAGTTACTAAAGATTCAACCGTCTTAACTTTAGGTTCTGGCAATGGACTTCTTGTAGGTGTGTGATACACTTCGGGAGTAGAACGCTTAAAGCTAGAAACTTTATCGAATTCCCTCCCATTAAAGCTTATAGACCCTCGAACCATCATACTGGACTTAAACGATTTCACCTTTGTGAGCTTAGAAGAACGACAATCGTCAAAACTAAAGGATCTTAACACCGTCCTCACGTCATTTTCTTTGAAACTTAATGATTTGGATATAATAGATTCGATGTGATCATCAATGTCATTGATATTTGCATATGGCCATGAAAAAGATAACCCCATTTGAATCAACAGATAAGCAACCTTTTATACAACCTGGTAAACGAGAGAACCACATGTTAGAGACGTTAACTAGCCATTTTAAAGTTTAAACTTTAAGGGTGTGTTTGGATATGTGTTTCAAAAGTGATTATTGCAACTTTACTACACATACTTAGAATCAAATATTAGTTGATGAAAGATAGTTGCAGGTAGCTAATTTCACATTTGGTTAAATAGTTCATTTTCCCACAACTTTTTACTTTCTTATCCAAATCAAACTGTTGTGATACTACTAAACAAACAGAGAAAAGCTATAATCATTACCACTTTTACCCAAACACTTCAAACTAATTATTGTAACTTAAACTATCAGTAATTAGTTTATACAATCCAAATCATGGAACACAACCATGATAGGGTCCATCCATCAACTAAAAGTATGAAATAAGCAAAGCAATGTGCTAAAGTGAAAATTTCCAAACCACAATATCAAGTTTAAAACAAACTTGATCATTAAGCATAAATCATACTAAAGAAAATAAAGACCATACCCATTATCACAAGATATAAAAGAAACATAACCCATATCATGTTTTTAACCAGAAATCACTCTAACCTAAAAAGGGCATACATTAGTAGTATATTACTACAATAAAGCATGAAACTTGAACCCATTTATCAACACAAAACATAAAAAGAAACATAACCCATTTCATGGTTTAATCCTAAAATCAACCTAAACAAATAATGACATTCATACTGCAATTAAGTATCAAACTTAAAGCCATTTGTGGACACAAAACATTCAAAGAAACATTACACATATCAAGATTTTATCCTAAAATCAACCTGAACATATAATGGCATTAAACTAAAGATTATTTACCTCTGACAAATGATAGTGTTGAAAAAAAAAAGATTCAAGTGAAAGCATATCAATATTAACTCGTTTTGGTCGTATTTTAAAGGCTTGTATTTTTCATTAAAAGTGCGTCACATATTAATATCGTAAATAGTTAAAAGTTGAGGGTCCGTTTTGTAATTTTTTTTTACTTTGGACCGGATTTTAGACCAGACTTTAGGCCACTTTTTGGGCCACATTTTAGGCCTTACACTGTAGCACTTTGGTTGGTATCGTAGGATGTGGTCAAAGTGGTGGTCAGACGTTTGAGGATTGAGATATAGGATAATGGTGATTGAAGTAAAAGGTGGCGGTGATGTGTATTGAGTAATGACTAGATATCAAGATTTGTTTATTGTAATAATCTTCATTATGTAGTTGAAGCAATTTACTCCAACAACTTATAATTTAACGAGGTTTGTAACTCGTGCTTCGCTACGGAGCGTGGGTGTTCGTTAAGGATGAATGTGGCTCGGCGGGGTGTTTTGCTGTAGCGGGTTTTGCCTACGTTTAAGGTCACAATTTTTTTCTTTCTTGTATCATTACATGAGCTTGTAAGCTCTTAAATGAGCTAATGGGTTTTTTCCTTTCTTGTATCATTACATGAGCTTGTACGCTCTTAAATGAGCTAATGGTTGCACATATATTTTCAGTGTACTGTGACATTGTTTGTGTAGCGTAAAGAAACATCATATTTACACATTGTTGTGTAGTGTAAATATATTTTCAGCAAAAACGTTGCGGCGTTCTTGTTATTGTTATGTAAGTTCACGTGTGTAAATATGATGTTGCTATAGAATGTGAATCATATGCCACCAATATGCCTTTTTTGTTTTCTTTTAGATCCACTAAAAAAGTTTCCAACATCGGCTGGAACCGTAACCCCTTTCTCAGCCAGCACACTTATGTTTCTAACATGTTCAAAACATCTTCACTTAAGTAACATTTGAATAAGTTTTAGTAACTGCATGGTAAATTTAGTAAGTCTTAACAATATCTGCTTGTCGTTAATTTCAAATCATAACAACTTTCAAACAAACGATATTATTCAATAACATTTAGATTTCAGTAAGTATTTTCTTTCGATATGAGTTTTCACCAATATACATTCCCTAAATAAATCGTAAACATTGCATGCTAAAAAAAAGTTTCCCTTTTAATCTCTAACAAACATCAAGCCAAAAGCTATCACTACATTAGACGAACAAATAAAAGACAGTCTAATTTTTTTAAAAGCCGACTTACCAATATTCTGCGGCTCTTGTTCTCTCGCACCGGTTCTCTTACACGTACTTGAAGATACTGTAATTTACCCTGAAAAAACAAATGAGCACAAATTGAGACAATTTAACATTAAATAAGAAAAAAATGGTGCACTATAAGAAAACGTGGTTACAGTATCAAAAGTTATTTACCTCACAACCAAAGTTGGCAAGTAGTACTTGTTACATATCAAATGTAATCTAGCGGCAACCTCACAACCAAAGTTGGCAAGTAGTACTTGTTACATACTGATAGATTACATTTGATAGTAACACTTCAAAATGTATGTAGAATCTGATTAGTTTTGGATTTCCGGTTAAAGTGAGCAGCTACTTTGCTTCTAACAACTAAAATTGCATATTTGTTGTGGAACTGATCAAATACATAGTGTATATACAGGTAAAGGCGAGGGACCGAACATGTTCTATTCTCAATCCTAACTGGAACCAAAGCTCATATTTATGTCTATAATTACGGACAGTTTGCTTATGAGCTTATACAATTTCAGATTATATTTCATAATCCCATATATTTGCCTTACTTTGATTTCAGTTCACGAACTTATATTCCCCTTAGTGTACCAACTGCATAACTGTTAAGGTTACCTGCTAAAACTTTTATGCTTGCAAGTACAGCTTAAACTAATAATTAAAAGATTCAATTGCATTCGAAATTCATTGTATAGCTCTAAATATGTAAGGTTACCTTAGATCCTCTTTGTTTTATGGCTTCTTCAAGACATCGTATCACTCGTCACCCCTCTGTATCTTGCTAACAGTAACCGCGTCTATATGTATGATAATACAAAACCAAACACATCCTCTACTTGGCTTTTCTCCAACTCTAACGTGTTTTTGAAATAAATATAAAGACGTTAAACCTGCGTACCCATGATAAGGCCGAAGCTTGCTTTCGAGTTGCCTAGTCAAGACACTAATTTTCTCCACCTAATAGAATCGAAACCTATGAATAAGTTGTTAGGATATCATTTCATCACCTCAAACACAAAAATAAGAAAAATAGATTTTAGAGAGAGAAAGTAAAAAAACAAAGAAAAATGGTTACTTGATCATAAAAGAAAAATGAGAAGCAACACCCTCTCCACACTTGGAGAGGGCTATAAATAGCTACAAGAGTGGACTATTCTTGTGGGCTTTGTGTTGGGCCGGATCATAACACAAATGGGCTTGAGCCCGACAACTAGGCCCAACTAGCTTAACTAAATTCCCGTAAACTACGATTTACTTATACAAGGCTCGGGAATATTTAATGACCATCACTTTAATAAAAGCACGGCTAACAATCTCCCCCTAAGGGGTGGTCATTCAATTGTGGATCCTTCTTGTGACGTCTTGAGACTTGGAGCCTTGTATTCTTGGGAATTCCTTTTGAAGATCCATTTGCATGCTTGTGATCTTGGATCTTGATCTTTAACTTGATATTCTTTGACAAAATACTGATATCGTGGTCTTTGGCCTTGATTTGTCTTGACTACTGAGATCTCTAAATCTTTATCCTTGAATCTTTATGCCGCCTTGCGATCTTGTGTCTCCACCCTCATGCTCAAGATCTTGAAAGCTTGCTAACAATCTCCCTCAACATTTTCTTTTAACATGATTACTTGTACCACAAAATATTCTTATGAGGAAGTGCTTGTTCATCAGAGATTGCGGAAGACTTTGATAGTTTGAGCTTTCATCATGTATTAATCTTTGTGGATTGAGCATAAGGTCTTGAATCTTGACTCGTCATGGACTAGAAGCTGCTACCGTCAGGAAAACCTGCAACTATAGGTTAGAGATAAACATATATGGACAAAAGTGTCTTTGTCACTTCGTCAGGAAAACCTGCAACTGTGAATACTAAAGAGTATCACTCTGATGTTCTGGCAATTATCACAAGGATAATGCGTAGGACTTAATGATACCAAATGTTGTATAATGATGTAC
>BQNB010006186.1:0-98648 GCA_026074375.1 Tanacetum coccineum | reverse complement strand
AACCTTATAGTTTTTAATCTTAAAATTAATATTAGTTTAAAAAATAGTTTAATCCAAAAGTTTAGTTTCCCTTTTATATGTTTTCCCTTTTAGTAGATTTAGAAAACTACAATCCCAAAAAAAACTTAAGTGATAATCAAGCTCGATTTACAACTTGAACGTAGATTTCCATTCACTTCTCGCCGAGGAAACGACCTGGGGGTTTTTTGATAATTGCTTTGGTTAAAAGCGATTTTCTAGAACCCGACGGAAAATACTTACTATACTATTATTGATTATCCTCCTTATTATTACGTATTTATATATGTATATATATATGTGTTAATTTGGACGGATCATTGACAAAATTATTTCACTACCATATTAAAAACTACCTTACAATCACTTTATCATCACCTCATAAACTATCTCATTATTTATTCACGAAATAATAAACTACATTGCTTTCATCATATAAACTATTTTTCTTATTTTTGGCAAAAATGAGCATCACATCGTTAGCCCTCAAATATACATAGCCTGATCACCTATGTATAATTCAAGAAAGACCATGCCATACTGAGAAGTAGTCACCTTAAAAACTTTTGTCAAAATTAATTTTCTATTGATATTCTTGAAAAACAAAATTTTGTGTGTGTATTCATAAAACATATTTATCACGAGAAACCAAACTAATAATCATAATAACTAAGTAAAATCTTACACCATCTTACTATAAAACCAAAAGGTCAAAGACGCATCGTTAGCTACCCTAGGACAATCTGTCGGCAAGTTTAACCACCATCAAGGAATTGAAACCCACACCTCATCATCAACATCATTCCGAAAGGCAACTCAAACTGAATTTCGGGATAAAATTCTTTTAACACGGGGAGACTGTAACTGTTAGATATTAGAAAAAGACTTGGTCACCCCGTGTATTTTACTGTTTATTATAGCTCGTATTTTAATTGTTAATCGTATGACTTTTGGTATTAAGCCGGGTACTAATACCCGGTATATTGTAAGAGCTATAAAAGCCTCTTCCAACTTTAGAAGAGGCAAGATAGTCATTTATTCATTTTACACTTTAACACATACACTCTCTCTCTAGAAAATATCTCTCTATGTGTTTCCCTCTCTAGAAACTAGCCAAATCCAAGAATCATAATCCGGGCCGTGAAAGATGATATCCTACAATTGGTATCAGAGCTATGGGGTGATTTTGTGAGCTTGTGTGTGTTCTAATCTTGATTAAATCGTGTTCTTTACTTACATTTTGGATTTTTGGTTCGAAAATCAAAACTCAGTTTTTTGTGCTTAGATGTGTTTATTGTTATGTTTTTAAGCAAGATCTAGGCATAAGGTAACTAGTTGTGCAAGAAAAATCAAGGTACAACGTCAAAAAGGGTGTGTTTTTGGTGATTTTGTTGGAAAAAATAAGTGTTTTGCTCGAAGTTAACCTTCTGTTTGAAGGAAGCGGAATATGCAGGTTTGAAGAAAGCGGAATATGCAGGTTTGAATCAAGCGAAATATGACAGGTTGATTCCAAGCGAAATATGTATTCAAGCGGAATATGAACAATTGGTCAACGAAATAATGACAGGTTATATTCCAATACGAAAATATGACAGATTTTCAAGCGAAATATGTTAGTTTTCAAACAAGCGAAATATGACAGGTTCCTCAAGCGAAATATGTTTGTTTTCATCAAGCGAACCATGTCAAGAAGTCATCAAAGCGCATTATGTATGATTTTCAAGCCGAAATATGTCACTAAAATCTTGAATCCTTCACTGTTTTCTTACTTTGTAAAATCCCCTTGAAAAATTTTATTTCTTGGTTTCAGTTAAGATATAGTAAAATCCCGTAGAAATAATTACTTAATCACAACTAAAACATACTAACACAAGCTCCTTTTTCACTGACGATCAAGACTGATATCATTTCACAACAAATTCAAGATGTCTAATAAGTGTCGAAGATATCTAGTATGCCGGTTTTTTTTTATTTTTTTTTTTATATTTTTTTTTTTTTTTTTTTGTTGTTTTCTAAAACATATCTTTAACACAAGTCTCCTTTATCACTGATCGATCAAGACTGATATCATTTCACAACAAATTCAAGATGTCTAATATGTCGGAAGATATCCAGTATGCCGGTTCCGATACACGCCCACCAATGCTTGACAGAACAGACTTTGAATCTTGGCAACAACGCATTCGTCTGTATTGTCTGGGAAAAGATAATGGAGAGAACATTATGAAATCGATTACTGAAGGTCCATTTCAAATGGGAACGTTCATACAAACTCCTGCTGAAGAAACTGAGGGTGCACTTCAACTAGGTCCAGAACGTGCTAGAGTCTTTACAGACCTTTCTGCTGAAGAAAAGGAAAGGTATAAAGCTGACATTCGTGCAACGAATATCCTACTTCAAGGTATACCAAAAGACATCTACACACTCATCAACCACTATACTGACGCCAAAGACATTTGGGACAATGTGAAGATGATTCTGGAAGGTTCTGAGTTAACAAAGGATGACAGGGAATCTCAGTTATACGATGAATTTGAACACTTCCGTCAAATCAAAGGAGAAACCATTCACGTATACTATGTTAGGTTTACGAAGCTCATTAATGACATGAGAAACATCAAGATGACCATGCCCAGAATGCAGCTTAACTCTAAGTTTGTGAACAACATGTTACCTGAGTGGAGTAGATTCATAACTGAAGTCAAACTTAACAGAGGTTTGAAAGAGTCTAACTTTGATCAGCTTTATGCCTATTTGAAGCAACATGAGGTACATGCTAGTGAGAATAGAATGATGATGGAAAGGTTCATTCAACCAACTAATGATCCTTTGGCACTAGTGTCTAATGCCTCAGTTCAGCAGTATCCAACACAATCATCCATGTCTCCTCAATCCTCAAATGAACCATCTCCTGCTGATAACTTATGAGGTACATGCAAATGAGAACAGAATGATGATGGAAAGGTTCATTCAACCTACTAATGACCCCTTGGCACTAGTGTCTAATGCATCAAATCAGAAGTATCCAACACAATCATCTGAGTCTCCACAATCCTCAAATCAACCATCAATTGTTGATAACTGTCAAATGGACACAGGAAGCACTTCAACGGATAACTTGATTGAAAGCCTAACCAACACACTTGCCCTCCTCAATCAATCATTCAAAGCACATCTTCCTCAAACAAACAATCAACTCAGAACGTCTTCTAATGCAAGGAACAAAGCTACGGTTCAAGACGGCAGAGTTGTGGTTCAAGATGTCCGTGGAAGATACAATGCGAATAATCAAGGAAGACCATTTTAGAGGAACAATGCAAGAGGAAATGTTGAAGCTAGGAATGCTGGAGGTCAGAACAGAGGAAAGTAATGTATCTTCTGTACGAAATGATGCATTGATGTCAATTCTCGATGAAATGCATGAACAGGGTGTCCAAAGTATGTCAGCAAATAAGCAGGTTAAAGTAGTTAATGACACATTGACTTCTGAACTTGCGAGATATAAGGAACTGGTCGGGGTGTATGAACAATGGGCTAAGTTTGAATTAACTGATAGAGAACGAAAGATTGATGAACAAATGAGAATAATTATCTCTGACCGAAATCGAAAAGAAACTTCTTTAAAATCGGAACTTCATTCTGCACAATTGCAACTTCGTTCTACACTCTAAAACCATCATATAGATAGTGAGGGAAGAAGCATCATTGTTGAAAAAGGCGTTTTAAACAAAAAGAAACAAATTCCTAGAAGAGTTTTTAGACAATAAAAGGCTAAAAGAAAAGGATGAGAGATAATATACAAAACAAGATCAATCTGTACAAACGTTTTCACGATGATATGTAAACCAAAATCATTTTTTATGATGAAAAGAACAAGGTAAAGCGATAGGCTACAAAAATCCCTTAAGGTCTCACACCCGTCAAAGCAAGTTGACCAACCAGGCCCTCCCCCCCCCCCCCCTATAATGGTCATAGTATAAGTCATAGTCCAATCATGCCGTCCTGTTGTGCATAACTCAGAGGACACTCGTGATATGGCTGAGATAACTAGGAAAAGAAAGATGGAAGAAAATGCAAAGCCCTCTATTTGTGGGAAAATTAAAATTAGATTGCCCCCCCCCCAGATTACACAAAAGAGAACATCATAGCAACCATTGCTCCACAAAGAGAATCTAACCCCAAACATATTATTTTGGTCCATAGATGAAAATGACATGAAAAAGCTGAGAACCGATCATTTCCAAAACCACTTTCAGCATTTGAACAGTGTATCAACCAATACTCCTGTCAAACTTGCCCCCAAGAGTTCTGTCCAACTAAAAGTCAAGTGAAGATTAATTCTATATGTACTCACACTACTTTTTTAATGAATTTTTGAAAAAACTTGCAAAAACGAAATCAACCCCAACAGTGTACCGTGAAGGTGTAAAGAGTGTTTTGATTAAACAAAAAGAATGTTACCTCACTGAAGTTATTCCATTTATCAAAGAACTCTAAAGAACACTTTACAGGAGTTTCAAAAACGCCCTCTTTAAAGAAGTTAAAGTAATGGAAGAAAATTTTGATCAATGAATGACAAGTGGACACCAGAATACTGTAAACAAGCAAAGTCTGAACATTGTAAAGAAAAACCTTCTCAATGAAAATGAGAATCTGAATGCTAATTGTTTAGACGTCGAAATCAACGTTTGTTAGATGTTGACAAATCACTTGTCTAACTTGAAGCTGAGTGTGTGCTTATAGTTTCATCATGATCCAAAACATATTCAAAACTTGAAAGGGGGAAAAAAAAAAAAAAAATTACCTAAATTGCAATTAAAGTACACATATTCAAGAAAGTTTATGATAATAACAAATCACAAACATCACAGGAAAGCTCCTGTTTTTAACTCATTCTTTAATAACAAGAATCACGAACATCAATTTTAAAGAAAAAGACAAACGTGATTAGAGACTTTAAAGTTCTAGTCTCTAATGTTAATAACGAATTTGTTAACCTTATAAATGCAAACCGATGTCACGATCTTCTTGAACAAAATGAACATTTTAGAGTAGAAATAGAAAAGGTTAAGGAGCATTACAAGGAATTATTAGAGTCTATTAAGATCACGCGTGTTAGCACTAAAGAAAAGACATCTTCCTTGTTAACACAGATTGAGGATCTAAAGGCTCAGTTAGAAGTCAATTTGAAAGATGCCACTAGAATTCCTACAAAACCAATTTCTATGCCTGTCATGTATGCCATTGATGTAAAACCCCAATCCCTCATCCACCTTAAGAACAATATAGATTCTCAATTACCTATATCAACCATCCTTAAGGAGAGTGTAGAAACAGATAGGGGAGAATTGTAGATGAAGCTAGAGTAGTTATACCATTGGATAATGCACTTAACTATGCTTTCAATACACTAAGCAATCCTCAGAATTGCTAGAATATGTGATTTGCACCTTGCCCAAAAAGTGTCAATGAAAGAATATAAAGGCACCCACTACCCCAGTAACTATGAACAAGCAAGTAACTTTATGATAAACCAGGAACTTTCATCTAGTAACACACAAATACACGAATTGCACCAGAAGGTCCAACAGACTATAATGTCTATGTGGGGGGGGGGGAAATTTTTCATTGCTACAAGAGTTTACACCTTCCTCATAAGCAAGCGGATCAAAGCCTATAAGCAATATCAAAGAAAAATAGGATCCTCCTGCCTTCTAAGACTTAGAAAAAGAAAAATGTAAAAGACCACTTAATGAAAAATAAGTCTAAGCAAAAGTTGTTGGGAATTCACTTTTACGTGACGACAATACATAATTACCAAAGATTATCATATTGCACAATACTCTAGGACTCGAATATGCAACTATGAATAAGTGTTAGAGGCGTAATAGCTATAAATAACCCTCTATGGCTTCCATAGAGGGGTTGAGTTCATTTTGGCATCCTTAAAGTCATTATGAATCCTATCACCCATATTTCCCATCTAATATCACAAGTCCAGCATCCATCACTCTACTATCTCTTCACTAAATGCTTACATGTTGTTTGACTCACCTAGACCCCGGATCGAAATTTTTAATGAAACAATCAATTGGTATCAAGAGCATGGTCAACATACTCATGGGTCCCCGGATTTATCTTTATGGTCCGTTTGTCTTGTCACACTTTCTTCATTTTTGTCATTGTTTAGCTTTCGTGTGTTTCACTTGTTTTTCAAAAAGTCAGGGTTTTTAAAAAAAATAAAAAAGGTTCAGATTCTTTTTGTGGTTATAACAGCTTATTTTGTCTTGGTTTTTGAGCCGGTTGTCACAACTTGTTGGAGCTTATTTTAAAGTTTTTTTTTTGTGGCTTATTGTCTCTTGGTTTGTGAGCTTATTTCAAAGATTTTTTGTGGCTTGTTTCTGGGTAAAGCTACATAACAGACAAAACCACCGATCTAGTTAAACAACCGAACGAGCTCCAACATACTTGGACCGAACCAGCAAGTCTTCAATAACCGAACCAGTGTGCACTAGTGTGAACCGAACTAGCATTCACTAGAGACAACCGATCGAGCTACACTCTTTGAGGACCGAACGAGTTAAAACTGTAAGAACCGAACGAGTGGCCACCCTTGGAGGACCGAACGAGTGATTATACACGTGAACCGATCTAGTTAACCTTTGAGAACCGAACGAATCATATACTGTGAGGACCGAACGAGTCATGTCCTCTGTGTGAACCGAACGAGTCTCACACTATGTGGACCGAACTAGACACAACTCAGCATGAACCGAACAAGACTCAAACCGAGTCAACTCGGCTCTTACCGAGTTGACTCGGGTCAACTCACTGAGTTAGAAAGAAAAGAAGAAGGAGAGAAGACTGACTTGAAACATTAAAATACAACAACCACTATCAACAACTAACATCAATAGCCTTAACCCATTGTCACAAACTCAACATCAACCATCAAATGCCACAAACCCAATCTAATCCATCACATCTTCATCCCCATATCGACTCGAAACTTAAACAAACAAAAAATTAAAAATAATAATGATCTCAGATTTGTTTCTTTCGTTCGTGTTGTTCAAAAACTGCCATAACCTCAAAAGATCAAGAACACGATAAGAAAACAATCATTCATCATAGATCTGTAGAAAGTTACAGAGTTTCTCTTATATACGAAGATTAAAGAAAGAATATTAACAAGATTGCTATATCTTTCTTTGCTTCGATTGAAAGAACAAACAAATAAAACCTACCCGAGACCCTCTATAGGATCTTGAAGCCATTGGTCTTCTTCTATTAATGAACAATTTACATATGCAGAAAGATCAAGGGTTCGCTTTGGTGTCTGGGAAGAATAAATCATTGAAAGTGTTTGTTTATGTTTGGTCTTATAATAAAGAAGAACGAAAGGGTGGGTTCTTGTTTGATTATCATGAGATGATGTTATTTGAACTCGGTTGTTGCAATCAGAGATAAGATAGAAAAGATTTGTGTGTAAATGAGATGGAGGCGTGTGATGGCATACCATTCAGCAAATGTCCCTTCTATCTTATATTCAGCTATTCTGTAATAACTCTGACTCCGATGCAAAGACTGGGTTTATAGCATTCAAGTCGATGAGCACGGTGGCTTACTCTGAGTGAAGAACTTCTCGGAAGGCCTTAAATGTCACTCCAGCAGACTTCAGCTCGACCCATTCGAGACACCTCCAGCTGGTAAATAAAACGGACATAACATTCACAAGGAGAAGAAGTTTCCTTCAAACAGGTTGATGAAGATGAAGTTCCACCAAACCGGCTCTTGAACCTCATATGGAATATTATGCTACAATCTAACAACAAGTTGCACAAATGAGCTTGGAAGATTCTTCCTCCATGCACATAGTCAAGCACTGATGTTTAACAGAGTGGTCTAATCAGTGAACCTGCATCCATAACCACCAAAAACTTCCAGAATTTAGAAGTTAAGGGAAAGGGCAGTGCTACAGATGTACAAGCTGCAAAGTCACTTTTAGGAACTTGCATAAACCAAAGAAACCACCGTACCAATGGTATTAATGTCATATTCCGCAGAGGTGGATTATAGCATCTCCAGGAATGAAACTACTGGACCTTCTGTACATCCTGATGATGCTACATCCACAATGAAGGTTCGTAACACCCTATCCTCATAGCAATGCTGAAATTGGTGGTAATATCATAGAAAAGATAAACATTATGACAGGATAAAGACATACCTAATGATGGTGACGAACAAGGTTAGGATGCTTCTAAAAACAGTGGCTCTGAAGGAATGATCCATTGAACTTGATGAATACCAGGTTGGTTTCAAACTCTAATACAAAGTCATGTGGCTCTGCTGGACCAAACCCTGATGCACTAAGCAAGATGTCTACCTTGCACTAATTACCCTAAGGTACATGAAAGCTTGTAAGCATACGTTCTAAAGGAACATGCTCCACCTGGAGAATCTACCGAGCTCATCCAGAACCCTTCTCAATGAAGAATCTTGAGGATTCATGAGTGGGAAGCAGATGATGAAGAAATGCTTAAAGTACAATTTCTGTGCATAACCCGGGCCTTATCGTAAAGGAAAATTCACGTTTCAGTGCATTTTTCCTTAGCAATGAAAAGAGAAGTCTTTTCGGTCTTGAGCTACTATAACAAAACATTCAAAGTTGTGAGCTCATGACAATGGTTTGCAATTACTTCAGATTGCAAAACACTCGGTTCTACATATGAAGTGAAAGATTGTCGTCTTACAACAGCTGTTCCTAACAACGGTAATTAATTAATGCTCGAGCATGGATTACTTTATATCCATGCAACTTGGGATTAATGTACGTTTCAATGCATTTTTCTTAATTCGGAAGAGAAGTCTTCCTGTTTGATAACCAAATAATTTTTCTTAATTGATTCTTTAAAATTATTTGTGTTAAACACGGTGGTAAAAGTATTTTGTGAAAATCAATCCGACAATTTGACACTCAACAATGACTACTAACTCTTTCAATTAAAAACGTCATCGATTGAGTGGAGAGTGTTGTTTCAAATTTAATGGTCTGTGTTGCCGATTGGAAAGTGTAATAACCGGGTCTGGAGAGGCAAAATGAAGCTAAAGAAACCAAATTCTCTATCAGAGCTCTCACAAAATCAGCTATGTACCTTCTAAGTTAACAGAGACAACTGAAACAACATCAACACTTACATCTACCAATCGATCTCCACTACAAAACTACAGGTTCATCGAGTATTAGTTATGAAAGATAAAGATTTGAAGAATCTTTAGAAATCTCGATTGCTTGCATTAGTGGAATCTCAGAGTATATTGCTACTGTCTAATCCAGATAAGTGAATGATTGTATTCATTCCAGCCATTTAAGTCAATATCATCGTAAAAAATGTAATGAAACATACATCTCGTACATTAGATGTTATGTGTCAGTCTATGAAATTTTTCATGAGTTTTTCATAAACTTAAAAAACTAGGTTTTTGAGTTTAACGAAAAAATCTTTCAAAATTATCATATCTGACAATCACCATACCCTCAATCGCTTGAGGGTGAAGCATTAATATGTTCCAAACACGGCTGTGAATAATAGCCACACTTTTTATCTCGTCCAATATTATAACATATTGTTAAATCAATGAATAGGCCAAAATGTCAAAGGGTTTGAAATTTTTGATAAGGGGAGAAAATGTGATTAAAATATGTAATGTGATCATATTACTTAAGTGTATTCTCCACCATCATGTGCTAAACAGTTTCGAATACCGATGCACATTTAGGGGAAGCTTTTCTAAAATGCAAAAACACTCGGGTAACTAAACACTTTGATAGTTATATCATAAGTACCTGATTGAGTTTTTCAATTGGTTTTATGGCAAGGTGAACTGTACCAAAAGACTGACCATGATATTCACTTTTATACGAAGTTACTAAGGATGGTTAAGTGTTAGTACTCGTACCTAGTATCCTGCCAGAACCTGAGGTATCTACCCAAGGACAATCCACTAGTTAGTGTAAAAGTCCATGGGTATGATTTAAAAAAGGAGTAAAAGTGAGAACAAGGGAATAGTGCCGACTGAGATGGAGCTAGTACTGGAATATACCCAACAAGGTGCTAGTCATGAAGTCTCGGTAAGCACTGCGAAGGGGTTGAAGAATGAAAAAGATATTGTACAGAAAAGTGTGTAAGGAAAGAAGTACCTACCTACACTTAATGGCAAAAACCCGGGTCATACATAAGCAGTCAGAATCCAACAAGATGATTGGCTGGACATTGAAGACGACAATCATCATGAATTCTCGTAAGCAACCTGAAGGGGTGAGAATTGAAAAAGAATTGTAAGGATAAAGGGTGTAAAGAAAGAAGCCCTCCATACACTTAGGCAGAAACCGGGTCAATACATATGCTGTCAGAATCACAAGTTGATTGCTGACATTGAAGACGACATCATGGACCCATGATGCAATGCACAACCCTTCCCAGCCATTCGGAGTTTCTCTTCACTTGAAAAGAAACTTGGTTCCTCATTTGTCCACGGAGACTAAACATGCAATCTACTGTCTCCACACACTAGACCTCCTAGTAAGTCGTATTGAAAAGGTGGCAGCTGCTCCATCCACCGATCACTAATATCAAAGCCCACTTTCGAGTCTAGAGCCAAGAGAACATTAATTAATCTCGTTAGGAACGCATATTCCGATTTACTTGTCATTTCCACACACTGTTGGAAACAAGGTTATCATAAGAGTCCTAACGCATATAAACCAAGAGGAATATTGCCAGAACATCCAGTGATACGAAGGTATTCACATGAAGAAGGAAATCCTGCTATAGCCTACATCAAACAAGCTCTAGGTAGGTGACTTATTGCATTCAAAACAAGGAATCTAAACATATGGTTGTCAACTGGAAAAGCAAAGATGGTGTGCGATTCTACGAGAATCACACATGTATCCAGCAATAAATTGAACGGTTATTGAACATTTTGACAACGCAATCAAAACAATCGAAGTGTTAAAAATATTTTCATAATTAACACATTAGACTGATATTTCAAATCAATATTTCTCTTTATTGCCAACTGTATAAAAAAAAAAAAAAATAATTCATTACAAGATCATTTAATGAGGAGAAGGAGATGGAGATACCCAGTTTTCCAGGTAGATGTCAAGTTAATAACCGAATGCTCAGACACGACTGACACTATGTATATGAAGTTTAGAACGATCCATAAAGGGTGGCAAAGCTTCCGACAAACACTGATATCATATTCTACTTCACAAGTGCACAAGATGGCAAAAAATAACTAGAAGATTAGAGAATAAGTTTGGCTGATGATCTCAAGAAAGCTCATGATCACAATCAAAACAAGTCAAAGTGAACAAGCTCAATTTTTATCAAAAGATCAAAAGACTACAACAAAGTAACAAGATTTAACATGAAGAATCAAAAGACTACAAGCTGTAAAAGTCTAAGTCTAGTGTTTTCCAAGGGTGACTCCCTTATGGTAGATTGTTAGATATGATTAAAAGACTTCGGGTCACCCCCGTATATTTACAGTTTTTATAGCTCAGTAGTGTATCATAGTAATAGTAAGTTTTTTCGGTTTATTCGGGTTTTCAAATACCCGTATATTGTAAGTACTAATATAAAGCCCTCTTCCAACTTTGGAAGAGGCAAGCTAGTCAAATACACTTCAAAACACATACACTCTCTCTCTCTCTAGAATCTCTCTCTTGTGTTTCTCTTCACTAGAAACTAGCTAAACCACTCGAATCAATCACCCGTGTTATGAATTAAAAAACGATCCTACACATCTTTACCCTTCCATCACAGACTTCAACGATCATCTTTCACATCGACAGCTACTCCTACCTTAAGACATAGGTCGGTTTAAAATATCGTTCTGTAATATACGTTAACTAGCTTCTCTTATAATCGCCATGCAACACCCGGCTCATAACTCCCATATAACTGCAGGTGCAATTGGTTAACCCAAAAGGCTTAGCCTTAACTTCAAACGTGTCCATACGCCATCCTAAAAACATTAATTACTACGTCAATCCCCGTGCACCCTCCATTGGTGACATCAACATACGAATTTTCTATCTCACTCTTCTCGAGATAATCTATGCACATTCCAAACTACCCACCTTCCTTCCTACCAAGCAATACAAACGCTTCCAATTCCCCACAACAAGTTTACCAATCAACCAACCGCTCACCATGCAACACCTCATCATTCCAGACCTCATTGCCTTTCTATAAGACTCAAACGCCAACGAGCCTTCGCAAATCGGGCATCGCTCCTTGTACTAATTCCATACGAAATCCTATTCTATGACGAGGGGTAAAACCTACAATTCCTTAAAGAACACTTAGAGGGCTCACATACTACAAGATATCACAAATCCTCAACTCATCTTCCTTGGTACTCCTACGAGACCTCGTATCCTCTTTAGTTTGTTTTCTCCCCGAACCATAAGCACTCGTCAATTACCAAGGAGCATTTTAACAACCATCTCGTGGCATACATCTCACCTTAATGTCCTTACCAGCCAATTCTCTCCTACGACACATCAACACTCTCAGTACCAAAAGGTACAAAATCAAAAGTAAAAGCGCGAATCTCTAATTCCAACTTGGGATCGCGAAAAGATTCCATTTCGCTTCGCTACTATCAATCCGCACCACCCAGAATATAACGTCGTAAACATTCAACTCTAGCACCACAGCCATGAGGAAATTTCAAACTTCACAGCACCAATTGGTATGAACCAAAATTACAACATTCCAAAAAGAAAAAAAATCAACCGAATTTAAACGTCGACAAGAAGCAACGAACCTCCGACCTAACAAACACATCAACGATTTCTAGAAACACCCCCTCAACGAATAATACCACGTACCACGACCCATTAATTAAAAGATTAAGAACCATTTGACCAAAAACAAATTTTTCCCCAAGGAAACATTCCCCTCATAACTTTAGACCAATCATTTTAAAAACATTAGAATCACCTTAGTTTAATAATGACAAATAATTTTAAGTGTAAAAAATAATTTAAATAAAATTTTCATAAACTTATTTTTAATTATGTTTTCATAAAAAAATCAAAATATAGATTTTTTAAAAATGTGTGCACTTTATTTATAATAATTTATTTTTTTTTTAAAGAAGTTTATAACACCTAAACAATATTTATCGACTACAACAAACCTTACAATTCAAAAGGAATTTATGACTCCACAACAAAAAAACAATCATGATGAGCAAAAATGAGACTCCAAAATACCTTAAGAATTCCAATACCAGAATATTAATTTACTTGAAAACGAACACGACAAGAACTCTTGCAAACCAAACAAACCATAAGGACTCATCCATACCAACGGTCTTAGAACCAAACCAAAAAGTATCATCACCTTTAGACAAAGGAAAACAATCAAAACGCCAAATGGAGAACATAGAACACCAGTTCTAATATAACACCCTAGTATACCAACACGGATGCTTTTATAGCTTTATATACTAATTAGTGTCTGTTTCTTTATGCATATGTGTTGTTAAAGCTTTGATGTTTAGATTCAATATATATGGAAATATACCTTAATTAAATAAGATTCAGCTATACTTAGGTCCAGACTGATCTTTTAATCAACTTATTAGTTTAGGAAGCTCAAAAAATATGTAGTCTTAGGCTTACACTAGCATTTTCAAATAAAAAACTCAGGTATGAATTTGGTTCATCCTCTAGTTTGGGACTGAATGTAGGTACTGTTTGAGATCGTTTTATATTTTGGTTTTACCATGCTTACGTCCAGTTTAGGCCTGGGCGCCTGGCAGAGAAGAAGAATCTCATATGTTAAAGATTTGCACACCTTATTCAAAGGTGTCACTTGACAATTTTTGGTGCAAGCCCAACTTCTACTGGTTCACATTTTCTTAAAGCTCATCATATTTTTCATGTATAAATTTCTCACAAGTGTTGACAAGGGGTTGTTATTTTCATAAAATTAACTTTAACCTGTCATCATAATTTGGAAGTTGAAATTTACTCAGTTGGCCTACAAAAGTCCAAAACGGGGTATCATAAACTCAAACAAAAAAATTTATGCAACTTAATAATACAACAAAAGAACAAACGGGGTATCATAAACTCAAACAAGAACACCATTTGGTTTATTTAGTAATATGTAGTATCAAACACCTGCCACATAGTAAGCAGTGCTGGTTATGAGATTTTGGATGCCCTGGGCGAGCTGAGCGAAATATACTCATTGTAAACAAACAAAACATTTTCTTTTAGGGGTTTGGAACCTAGTTAAGCCATATGGCTCATCCCTACGCCTATTTTTTCATTAAATAAAATGTTACAATATGAGGAGACAAATTCCGAATGGCTAGTTCAACATGATCACCTAAAACGATGTCTTAGTGCGTTTCTTGCAGCAAAAACATCAATTATCTTATCATAGTCGATATTTGCTAAAAAAAACTACTTTTAATACTCACGATTGCTAACCAGTTCAACCCATCTTGACTCATTGTACTCTGTAAATATGACTTCAATATCTTTAATTTTGAAAAGCTTCTTTATGCGGATGCTACCGTGACTGGAATAGTTAACAATATTTTGTATGCAAGTTCTTGCAACTCTTTATCATATGTTCGATTTGTACTTAACCTCACCTGCAACTCAAAATATTATATAATTTACACTTGAAATTATCATGTGGCATCTTTCACAACCGTCAGGTGCCCAAAATAGAAAACAAAAAAAATCAACAAGAATCTAAGCGACCTCTACACGGTTCTATGGATGGGTTTGTAATTAGAACGAAAAAGAATAATAACAGTGTTGTTGAAAATAATGAAAATGTTAACATTAATATAGATAATGAAAATCCTATAAACAATGAAAACCTAAAAAGGACGAGGTTAACGCTAAAGATGATAATGAAAATCTAATAAAGAATGAAAATCTAGAAAAATATGAGGTTAACGCAAACGATGATAATGAAAATATTATAAATAATGAAAATCTTATTGAAGAAAATTACGAAAGTCCTCAAAATTGTTTTGTTGATGGAGGTAATCATAATATTTATGATGTAAGAGTTTGGGATGATTTAGATTCAAACTTAAAAGAGTTACTTGTAAGCAAAGGAGTCATAAAAGAAACTAATATACATTATCCAAAAGAGATTTGGTAGACACTTCTCTTGTGAACATTATACACGTAAGTTATGAAATGGTGATTCTTATGATAGAAAATGATTGATTTACTCGAAAGAGCTTGATAAAGTATTTTGTTTTTGTTGTAAGCTATTTAAAATTGCTAGGTCTATAAGTCAATTAGCAAGTGAAGGAATAAGTGATTGGAAGCATCTTAGCAATACTTTAAAGATTCATGAAAATAGTTCTGAGCATATGATTAATTTGATAAATATGTCTGAGTTGCGGGTGAGGTTAAGTACAAATCAAACATATGATAAAGAGTTGCAAGAACTTGCATACAAAATATTGTTAACTATTCCAGTCACGGTAGCATCCGCAGAAAGAAGCTTTTCAAAATTAAAGATATTGAAGTCATATTTACGGAGTACAATGAGTCAAGAGAGGTTGAACGGGTTAGCGATCGTGAGTATTGAAAGTAGTTTTTTAGCAAATATCGACTATGATAAGATAATTGATGTTTTTGCTGCAAGAAACGCACTAAGACATCGTTTTAGGTGATCATGTTGAACTTGTCATTCGGAATTTGTCTCCTCATATTGTAACATTTTATTTAATGAAAAAAATGGGCGTAGGGATGAGCCGTCTGGCTTGACTAGGTTCCAAACCCCTAAAAGAAAATGTTTTGTTTGTTTACAATGAGCATATTTTGCTCGGCTCGCCCAGGGCATCCGAAATCTCAGGACCGGCCCTGTTAACAAAGAATTAGAAAATACCTTAAACCCTAAAAATTTTCTTCTCTTTTTTTCTCCCTGGATTAGTCGAGCAATAGGGGATGAGGGTTATGGGATTTATTTTGTATTTATAGGCCCAAAATTAATTATAGATAATATCTAATTAGAGTTTGTTTCCTTTTAAAACTATTTTTTTCTTTTCTTTCCCCTTATCCTTTTTAAATTCGTTTTTACTATATATTCATCTATAAAAAAAAAATTATTTATTTATTAATTACTTAATTATTTGCTTTACCTTAAGTTTTCATAAAAATCTAAGCTTATTTGCACATACCTTTTTGCTTAAACGCAATTTACTATACTTTTAAAAATAATTAACTTTCCAAAAATACTTTTCATTTCGCAAATTCACTTTCTAAAAATAGAAAGTTTTCAAAAAAACTCTCATATTTTAACGAACTCATTTCTTTCACAAATGACACACTTTCCATTTTAATCCATCACCTAGACATCCACATACTAACCAAAACAATTCTCTCAAAATACCCAATCAATTTCATTATCACTATAAGTGATTAAAATGAAATTTCTCCATCAAATAACTCATTTCTCTTAACTTAACCTCTAAAACCTAAACTTATCTTAAATTACTAACACAAAAATACGTATACGTATAATTACTTACACAATTAACGCGAAACCGCTTCAATCACCGAAATCATTTCCTTGTCACCAAAAGTGAACGAAATGAACTTCACAAAATTCAACACAAATCCAATCCCAATGAGACGATCACGCTCAATGGATTGATTATCCAATCTCACATATCCCACACAAACACATATAAACACGTATAAACACATAACCATACATTGCAACAGATACATTTAGGTCAACACTACGGTTTGACCAACCTGCTCAAGTCATGGTTGTCACAGTATCCCCACCTTGAGAAAATCTCGTCCCGAGATTTAACTACTCGAGGCATTAGCACTATCGACAAACAACGGAGGACACTTAGACCTCATTTGATCCTTGCGTTCCTAAGTAAGCTCAGGACTACGCTTTGAATCCCAACGAACTTTCACTAATGCTATCATACTATGCTTTTACTCATGACCTCTCGGTCCACAATATCATCAGTTCCTTGACAAAACAAAGAGTCTTGTCAACCTTAACCTCGACTAACTTCCAAAATCCGAATCCAACTGCTAATGAGAATCCAACTGCTAATGACTTTGCTTACCCCCACAAGGGTGAAATTAGCAACACAACAACCCCGAACGAAAAGAAAACACACTACATGAACCTCACTCGTCATTGAGAAAACTCCTCAAAACCCTTTAGTTTTGTAACAACCATATACAACTCCGGTTCTCGCCAACTCATCAAACAAGAACGTCTTGAAACAAGTTAGAAGTTTTACATAACTCACGTTTTTGAAGAATTGGCTTCGCTTCGAGTAATATCCATAAAATAAATGGAACCAAAACCACACAAACACATTTAGGCGGACTAAGGTCTACCAAGAAACCTTTACGGACCCTTCGTTAACTAATCTTTCACGATATCTGCTTTGCATCAAATGGTGACGCACTCGATAAGACATAAATTCTCAAACGAACTATAGCCCCATCCTGATCCAGAGCTCAAATTATGCTAGCCTAACTCGGTTCCTAAACTGTCTTTCTTTCAGACACAATAACACTCTTCCAAAGTGAGACTTCAACCACTCATAACCTACCAGCAATAATTCAAAAGTTTCCAAACTAACTTTTTCAACAATTTGGCTGCCTCCGCCTTTCCTGTATGATCAAATATCCATCGTGTTTTTTCTGGTTACCCAATTCGTTCCACTCGAACTCATTCCTCTCTAGTTACGCCCATAAAAAGGTAACCTTACATTCCTTCATACATTGTTTCAAATGAAGCACATCCTTACTCGAATGATAATCCCCACCAGGAAAAACTCATCGTACGAAAGGGAATATCCAATTACCCGCTAAAATTAACCATACTTATCCTAAGCATAGCTAGGAATGGGGTGACTTAGATCAGTCGATTGACTATACCCTATGCGCAGCGTATCCATCTACTTACACGGGTAACTTGACAACAATATCCTTCGTTATCCTTTCCCACTTCTAACGCGGGTAACTCGGTTGTACAACAATCCTGAAGACCCTTGATACTCAATTATCAATTAGTTAACCCTAAAACCACACAACATCATATCCGCTCCAGGATGGATATAATACTTTGTCGTATACGCCTCTTCAATAGCCAAGGTCTTTACATCTCTCCAAATGGAGGTCTGAACCTTGTCTAACCAATATGAACCACCCTCTATCTCTTTTCACCACTCTTGGTCAAGCTACGCAACATCTACGTTGACGCGTTCTTTGCTTTGGACATCTATCTTGTACACCAACACCCGTTCTTAACCTATAGATCTATCTCGACTTATGCTTGGCTTCAATCTTCTTCCTACTCCACGGTACAACATCTACATTTGCCTTTCCCAGATGGTACTTGGCCTCGAAACCGTACTCACTAAATAACTTCATCCATCGACTCTGCCTCATGTTCAATCAATCTAATTTGAAAGGTGGTGGAAACGTGTATGAGTGCCTACATCGACTCCTCCACGTCTCGTTCACTTTACTGCTCTACTCAGCATTATACGCAAACCTACCACGTTACCGCAAATATCATATACTGCCTTATAAGAACCTTCAGTTGTCACACGTATAAACAATCACACCTTCTCACCTTTCCAAGCCTTGCTTCCAAATCCTTGCTTCGCGTGTCCATAATATCTCCAAAAGCGTCTGCTCCTTCCGGCAATGCCAAGATCGCGCATTGCCCATTTGATTCCGTCCCACATTTAGATAGATTCCTCTTGTGCTATTCCCGCTTCTACTTGTTGAGGACAAAACTTCACGGACATTCTTTCTCTCCTTCATGACTCCACAATCATCTTCACGTGACTCGTACTCCGCTTTTAGACTTAGGGTCCCGGTTAAAATATCCGGCGGTATAGATAACGTTATCGAGCGTGTCCCTATAACGGCCCTTGCACACCCGCTCATTAAACTCCATGAAAATCCTGTGCACATTGTTAACTCAAAGGCATAGCCGTAAACTTCAACTGTCCATTACGTCAACCGAAAAAACCAGCCTTAGCTACTCATATAGTCCCCGGGTACTTTCCTTTGGGTGACAGCACATACGAATGTTTTTTAGCGCTCTCGTTCTCAAATAATCTATCACATCCATACTTCCCACCTTCGCCCTACCAAGCTATTCTTGACAACTTCCCACTTCAACTACCATTCGAAACTAATCCGGGCACCTTGCATTCTCGATGCAATCGTTTTTTCCACACGCATTCCTTGCTAAAAAACTCAAACGAATCATGTAGCCGTCGCAAATTGTCGTCGCTCCGTGTAATAATCAATAACAAAATCCTATTCTATATGACGAAGGGTAAAAACCCACTAAATCATGAGAAACACTTCGAGAAGCTCACATCCTACTAAATTTCACTAAATTTTGACTCATATCTTTGGCTACTCATACGAACCCGCAATCCTCTTTATTCGATGTCCGCACGAACCTTAAACACTTTTTAAGCTCACTAAGGTAGTTTAACTTCCTCCTTGGGCAGGCCGTCCCACCGTAGCCTCAACAACCAATTCTCTCATACGGCTACATCAACGCTCCCATAACTAAGAGGTACTAAGTAAAACGAGAATTCTCAAATTCTAACTTGGAATCGCGAATAATTCTATTCCCTTCGCTACCATCAATCGCACCACTCAGAAGACATGACCTACCATCAACTCTAGAACCACGCCATGAAGAATTGCACACGCAATTGGTAGGGACCCAAATCACACATCCCAAAAAGAAGAAATCAACCAAATATATACATCGTCATAACGACCGAACCTCAACCTATCAAACGCATTCCAACGATCTAGAAATACCCAATTATATATTACCTACATACCACGACCTATTAATTAAAAGAATAAGACCTTTGGTCCAAACCTAACTTGTTAACCCAAGAAACGTTCCCTCAGAACCGTAGACCAATCATTTTAAAACATTAGAACACCCTTATTAGTAAGCCAATAATTTTACAGTGTTAAAATAAATTAAATAGCGCAGTTTTCATAAACTTATTTAATTATGATTTTAAGAAAAGAAATCAAAAAGGGTTAAAAACAAATGTGTCGCATTGATTTATATAATTTATTTCAAAGAAGTTGCTAACACCTAAACGATATAATATCGGACTACAAAAAATACTTTTGAAAAGGATTATGAAGGACCACTAACAAAAACATCATCATGAGCAAAATTGACTCCCAAAAATACCCTAAGGAATTAACGCTTCAAACCAAACACACCATAAAACTGATCCATACCAAGGGTCAGAAACCAAACCAAAAATACGCCACCTTAGACAAGAACCGAATCAAAACGCTGATCAGAACATAAGCACTAGTTTCTATGATGACAACTAAAAAAATACCATCACAGCGGTTGGATATCTCAACGAACAAACGTGCTAACGACCAACTTAAGAATCAGACCGACAATGAAACCAACATATCCGATGTAATCCCAGCGAAAGCGATAGAAAAAGGTACCTTACATCTACCCAACCCACAACCTAATATAATCGCCCAATCGATTAAGAGAGGAGTTCTCTAACCACACAACAATCCTCAACAGGATCTCACATCACATCTACACTACCATCTACACAACTATCTAGACTTACATCCTTACATAACACATACAAACAACAATGATCAATGCAATCAAAGTCACAAGTTCACGTGTGTGACACCTTTATAATTATGTTCACAACCATAATTAAAATTGAGCAAACCTTTTGCACAACACTATACTACTTCCAAACCACACATCTCATGATAACACACATCTACCACATAGCACTTAATAATAATTCAAATATAACTCAAACATGATAATCCATCTAACAAAACATAAAATCCTAATCGACCAAACGCAAATAGAAGTCACATCGTGACCCAAAATATAAAAGCAATCCTTGATTATAGCAACGCATCGAGGTAGAAAATGAAATACACTTATGTTGGGCCTCGCTTGGGTTTGACTTTCCTCTCTCAAAAGTTACCCAACTCTGTGGGTCCATGACGGTAAACTATACGCCCAACGATACCTCCGGGTAGGGGAAGACATGATTTCTAAAATATGAATAAAGGAGGTATATACTATTAGCTCCCCATAATGAAAAAGTATATT
The DNA here is from genome assembly GCA_026074375.1 of Tanacetum coccineum. NCBI lineage: Eukaryota > Viridiplantae > Streptophyta > Magnoliopsida > Asterales > Asteraceae > Tanacetum > Tanacetum coccineum. The sequence continues at coordinate 77,409 of BQNB010006186.1, read as the reverse complement.
TTCATATTATCTATAGTAGTAATTCAAAATAGAGAAAATTTCAAGCTTAAAGTAGCGGGAACAACGATAGATACGTACACAAACACTTAGGCCCTAAAAATGCAACTATATGAGGGAACCCTTAAGCATAGTCTAGCTCAACCTCCGAGTTCTCTATAACCATAGTCTCTGATACCTAGCTGTCACATAAAACCACCGCGAAGGCGGAAACCCGCGAGGCTTAACAAGAAATGGGATATTATCACAACACAACGGCGTCTAATAAGAGATTACTAAAATGCCTACATTAAAGTGAAAGTATAGACACATGTGTCCAAAACAATAAACCCATACTACAAAACATAAAAGGCGTCTTTATTGAAGAAAAGGCAAGTTCTCGAGATACAATAGAAAGACATGCAACAAATTTCAAATTCAAAACATGCAAAAATTCAAGACAAGTAATAGAAATCTTCATGACATCCTATGGTCATCTTACTAGCCACTTCTGTAAATCTTATTTCCATCATGCTCACCTGAAAATGATGCCTTAAAAAAAACGTCTACACAATGGTTGGTGAGAGTCATAGGTTTAGAAACACAAGATCAATCTTTTAAAATTCAATTATTTGATTATCAAAAAAAATATAGACACTATGCCACACATATGAACTTATCTAACATGCAATCCACAATACTAGGAAGGAACGTTACCACCTGATCTATTACAACACTGGTAGAAACTACCCCTGATCCCTTAAAACAACTATAAGTAATGGACCCCTATCCATATGTCACTTACGCACCTATAAGTCTACCACTGGAGCTTATACTTAGGCCTGGACCACACATCAGGGATATATTTTCAACCCTTCAGTTGGTTTAAGTTGAGTAGAAGACCAACTTCCCAACGAACTAATCACATCACAAACTACTCCAATTGATCACTAAGCCATGAAGCATATCACAAAACCCACTTCAATTGATCACTAAGCCATGGAACGTATCACACAAATTAGTAGGTATTATTTCAACCCTTAGTTGTTTGAGTAGTAGTACAGACAAACTCCCCACCGAACAAACACGTAGCAATAACACTATCAAATAATCACAGTAATTAAAAAACATTTTAACACATAGCATCATTTTCACCCCAATAAAATTTAAGAAAAAAAGTATCTATGAAACTCACCCTGAAGCTAGCTTCCAAAAGATCCCAAACTCCACAAATTTAACGAATGAATCTAAACAAGTTAAACACAGAATAAGTTACCATCAATGAGGCATTCAACACTAGTAGTTGGATTAACACACGATTATGGATATCGAAGCTATTTTGGTTACCTTACGCCTACTAACATACTGCGATATTTAAAAACCTTTACCCTCTACATAAGTCATTTAGACTTTAACACTACACTTGCATTTTTCTGGTTTTAAGCAGAAATTTTACACTCGCTTACCGACCAAAACCATTCCACTTAGCACATTCCCATTAATTCAAAACAAAAAGCAAACATGTCCCGTATGGTTTACTAACGTACCATGTGATTCCCAATCAAGAGTTATGAGGCAACCACCTTCAAATAAAATCAAACATCAAAACTGTCCTAATTTTCGACCGGATCGGCCACACTAAAAAGATACCCTAAAAACCATACTTAGACAACTAAAATGATTGCCTTTGGAGGTTTTTTAATAGACATCATGAAACTTAACTGTTTTCTGTAAAAGGCTAAGCTTGTGTTTATAATTTAATTAGGATTTACCTCCCAAATTAACCCAAATCTGACACGAAATTACGTAGTTTAGACAACTTTTCTTGCGAAAGACATTTGAATAACTTCCCGAACTCAAAATCGTTCGAGGCCATACTTTTTGGAAAATAGACTCTTTGAACTTATCAAAACACATAAGATTCATCAAAAATATCATTACCAATCTCAAGATATCAACTGAACAACAGGACTCAAAATTCTGCTCCGGATGTGCATCGATTACAGGGAATTGAACAAACTGACAGTGAAGAACCGCTACCCACTCCCAAGGATCGATGACCTATTCGACCAGCTGCAAGGGTCGAGTATTTATTCAAAGATCGATCTGAGGTCAGGGTATCACCAGTTGAGGGTTCGAGAAGAAGACATTCCCAAGACTGCATTCAGGACTCGATACGGTCACTATGAATTCCAAGTCATGTCTTTTGGTTTGACTAATGCACCGGCCGTGTTCATGGACCTTATGAACCGGGTGTGTAAACCGTATCTGGACAAGTTTGTAATTGTCTTCATCGATGACATTTTGATCTACTCCAAAAGTAAGAAGGAACATGAAGAACACCTTAGGCAGATCTTGAAATTGCTTAAGAAGGAAGAATTGTACGCCAAGTTCTCCAAGTGTGAATTCTGGATTTCCAGGGTACAATTCCTCGGTCACGTGATTGACTGTCGAGGTATTCACGTTGACCCTGCCAAGATTGAATCTATCAAAGATTGGGCGTCTCCTAAAACACCAACAGAGATTCGCCAATTTTTGGGCCTTGCCGGCTATTATAGAAGATTCATCGAAGGGTTTTCAAAGATCGCCAAGACAATGACCAAACTAACCCAGAAAGGTGTCAAGTTTGATTGGGGCGATAAACAAGAAGCAGCTTTTCAACTGTTGAAGCAGAAGCTGTGCAGTGCACCAATCCTGGCCTTACCTGAGGGAAGCGAAGATTTCATCGCATACTGCGATGCTTCAAAGAAGGGTTTGGGCGCTGTGTTGATGCAAAGAGAAAAGGTGATTTCTTATGCATCACGCCAGTTAAAAATTCATGAAAAGAACTATACGACTCATGATTTAGAACTTGGGGCAGTAGTGTTTGCTCTAAAGATTTGGAGGCACTATCTGTACGGAACCAAGTGCACGGTGTTCACTGATCACAAAAGTTTACAACACATTCTTGATCAGAAGGAATTAAATATGAGGCAACGTCGCTGGTTAGAGTTGCTGAGTGATTACGATTGCGAAATTCGTTATCACCCAGGGAAGGCGAATGTTGTTGCTGATGCTCTGAGCAGGAAGGAACGAGAACCACTAAGGGTTCGGGCCTTAGTGATGACTATTGGCTTGGATCTTCCTAAACAAATCTTGAAAGCTCAGACTGAAGCACGAAAGCCGGAGAACATCAAGAAGGAGGATGTTGGGGGTATATTGGTTGAGAATTCAAAAGATCCGGAGAAACTTAGAACGGAAAAGTTGGAACCACGTGCGGATGGAACTATGTGCTTAAATGGCAGGAGTTGGTTACCATGTTATGGCGACTTAAGGACTGTGATCATGCACGAGTCCCACAAGTCTAAATACTCTATTCATCCGGGTTCTGACAAGATGTACCAGGATATGAAGAAACTATACTGGTGGCCCAATATGAAAGCCAACATCGCCACCTATGTTAGCAAATGTTTAACATGTGCTAAGGTCAAGGCCAAACATCAGAGACCATCGGGTTTGTTAGTACAGCCCGAGATACCTCAATGGAAGTGGGACAACATCACGATGGATTTTGTCACGAAGCTTCCTAAGTCGTCACAAGGTTATGACACTATTTGGGTGATCGTTGACCGACTTACAAAGTCTTCCATTTTTATGCCAATGAGGGAAACAGATCCTATGGATAAACTGGCGAGAATGTACCTAAAGGAGGTAGTCACGAAGCATGGAATACCTGTCTCAATTATCTGTGATCGTGACCCTCGGTTCGCATCAAATTTCTGGAAGTCACTTCAGAAGGCTTTGGGTACAAGTTTGGATATGAGTACTGCATATCATCCGCAAACCAATGGACAAAGCGAGAGAACCATCCAAACTCTCGAGGATATGCTACGTGCTTGCGTTATCAACTTTGGAAATGGCTGGGTTAAACATTTACCATTAGTCAAGTTTTCATACAATAACAGTTATCATGCCAGCATTAAGGCTGCACCGTTTGAAACACTTTATGGTCGAAAGTGTCGTTCACCCGTGTGTTGGGCCGAGGTTGGACAAGTTCAACTCACTGGTCCAGAATTAGTGCAAGAAACAACGGAGAGGATCATCCAGATCAAACAAAGGATTCAAACCGCTCGCGATCGACAAAAGAGCTACGCCGACTTAAAGCGTAAACCGATGGAGTTTCAAGTTGGAGATAAAGTTATGCTTAAGGTTTCGCCTTGGAAAGGGGTCGTACGTTTTGGCAAACGGGGGAAGTTAAACCCCAGATATGTCGGACCTTTCAAAGTGTTGAAAAAGGTTGGAGCCGTTGCTTACAAGCTTGAGCTTCCTCAAGAGCTGAGCAGGGTCCACAATACGTTTCATGTATCCAACTTGAAGAAATGTTATTCTGACGATCCATTAGTCGTTCCGTTGGAAGGACTCCAAGTGGATGACAAGCTTCATTTTGTTGAAGAGCCTGTAGAAATCATGGATCGCGAAGTCAAACAATTGAGGCGAAGCCGTGTCCCAATTGTCAAGGTTCGATGGAACTCTAGGCGGGGCCCTGAGTTTACGTGGGAACGTGAAGATCAATTCAGGAAGAAATATCCACACCTCTTCACCAAGACCGCACCATCATCAAGTGCCGTGTCATAAGCCTTGAGGACAAGGCTCATTTAACGGGGGAAGACTATAACACCTCGTGTTTTAGGTCATTGTACGACATTATGTAATCCACTATTTATTTTTAGGGTTTTACGCGTTTGCTTTAAATCGTAACCGTTAAGTGAAATCGCGTAAACTAAAAATGATCATTCAATGTAAACGGGCATTAAACGATTAAATGTTTACATCAAGAAAGTGTTATATGATTATTTAGAGGATAATTATTAACATTGCACATTTTATTTTTATTGGTTACGTTAAGTGGTTACGTTTCACGATAAAGTACGTTTAGGCCTTCCCGGAAACACGTTAACTTATCTACGCTTCATCAAATACCCAAAATTTGTACCCAATACTTAAAGTTTATTAAAAACTTCAAGTATTTATCACTTTATACATATTCCTCATGAAAGAATTCAAATCAAACTCTACCATGTGCAAGTTATACATTTTATTAAATCTATACTACATTATACTTCAAATAATACAATTATACACTAAGTAAAAGATCAAAAGATATTTCCAAGCCCTCCCCTAGCATGAGAACGTGTACATGTATGACTAGGAAGCCAAGAGTCACCAAGAAGCTTCACAAAATATCTTCATAAAAGATCTTGCATCAACTTGAACTCATGACTAGCCAAAACCTATCCAAGATAAGCTCCTAAGACTTCTAATCCTTGCCACCTTGCATGACTTCAACTAGACGCCATAATATCTCATAATATCCACCAAGTAGTATAAATAGGCATGCAAGGGTCATATAAAACTCACACAATACTTTTCTTAGCAAAAATCACAAAAATCAATCTCTTTGTCTCTCTTGCTAACCCACGGCTCAAAACCCTTATTTTGAGCAATCCATTGCTTGATTTTCTATCATCATACAAGCATTCTCATATCATACATAAGGTATTCTAAGAATAATTGAAGGGTTGGTTAAGCTTTGAAGAGGTTTTAGCAAGATTTTGCAAGATTAGGGTTTTATAAGGAAATTAGAGTTTCATCTTATATTTACTAGCTAAGGGTTTAAATCACAAGGGTGTGATTGTTATTCTTGCCTCTACTCATCCACACAAGGTATTTTTTTAAAAGCTTATCATTTCATAACTAAGATTTTTATGTGTCATATGCTCTATTTGCTAATCCCCATTTAGGATGCTTTCTGAATATGTGAAAAGGGTTTGTATTATGATCAATTTTTTTGAAATTTTACTGTTATAGGATGCTATTATGATGTTAAATAGGATTATAACTCTTTGTCACACTTGGTTAAGTTAAAAAATGGAATATGTACAATTTAGGGTTGCTTAATAAGTTGTGATTTAAATGTGAGTTAGAGGACTTGTTGTCTTGAACCATAGATAAAATATGAACTAATGGACTTATTATATGTAAGACATAAGATAATAAGTATTGTAATGGACTTGTAACAAAGTGGTTAAGCTAAAAAGTTGTAAAAACAAGTTTTAAACACATTATTGCAAAATATTCAAAGGGTATGTATGAAGTCCGGAATTTAAACACATATGTTTTAGCTTTATAAAGATTACTACATGTCACAACGGATCGTGGGCATGTAAACGAACTTGAAAAAACCAATGTATAAGAGAAGATAGCGTAGTTGCGAGTTTTACAACGACAAATCAGTTTATAAAACTATTTTTTATAAAGATTAATTTCATGACGAAAACTTTCATACTTTGTTAAAACATCAATAAAATGATAAAGCTTTTAATTTCGAGATCGTGCTCGAAAAAATCACTAAAAACGGAGCTATAACGAATAAGATACGACTAAAACGGGTTTTACGTTAATTAAAAGTATAAAAACGATTTTATAGCTGTTATGAACAGTAAAAACACTATTCATCACAGAATCTCAAAAACCTAAAAATGTGATTTTATGATCACTCATCTTAATACGAAAGCGTGGGCGTAAGAAACGCGAGAAACAGACTTAAAACGACAAAGTTATGTCATTTTTGCTAAAGGCGTAATTATAAACGTTTTTACTTTATAAAATAACGATTTCGCTTAAACGATTAGATGGTGATATTGCTTATATAGGAATTTATATATGTTATTAGTTATCAAAGTGCTATATTACTAGGGAATTTCATAATGAGGCTTCTTCGGATGACGTATTGACGAGTTGTTGGATTTACGATTTAAAGTGTCCTATCTCCTCGTACGTCATGTCATGACCTCTAAATTATGATAGCCTAAACTATAGTACGATGATAACTATATAGGATTATATATGGTTGTTGTTAGACAACGTACTTGAATACTGATTCGACCTATATTAACTAGGTTGCATTCGGGATGTATATAGCCGTTGACGCAGTTTTTTACTTGGGATATTTTATTATCAATTTACTCACTCAAGGTGAGTTCATAGCCCCATGTTTTACAATTATTGATTTACAAGTTTTTGGGGTGAGAAACATATGCATGTTTTACAAATTGGACGCAAGTGTACATTTTATCATGATTACGTTTTGCCTAAGTAGCGATAACCCACTATGCCCATGAATCATGAACTGTCAATTACTAAAATGTGAGCGCGAATGATTATAGATAGATCTATTTGGGATTGACCTCCCTGTTCGGGTGACTAGCTATCACTGGAAACGAACGTATATCATGTCGGATTTTGGATGTTACGGGTTGAACATCGTCACGGGCAATGTAGGCAATATTTATATATTGTATTCATTTATGTCGAGCTTCGGTGTCATGAGCTTAGGAAAACGTAATTACATTTTCTGATGTCTGCATCTGTTACATTATCACAAGGAAAGTCTTGCGGTCCTGTTTATACCTTTACATAAACCTATGAAATTCACCAACTTTACGTTGACGTTTTAAATGCAATGTTTTTCAGAGCGTCATTAGGGCATCGGGTTGCAAAAGGGTCAATGGTGTTATGTTTTGGATGTCCTGCATTAAAGATTTCGTCGAATAAGATTTTTGTATATCTGTTATGGGCTTGGAAATTTTGTACTAAATAACAAGGTAAACAAGTGAAGCTTCGATATTTTGTAACATTTGTTAAATCCTAACTGGTAATGTTTATCAGTTTTAAAACGACTTTTAATTGTTGTTCAATATATATCTTGTGCTAGTGATCTGAGAAGTAACACGCCCCGGACCCTTATTTCGCTGCGACCCAATTTGGAGGTGTTACAATTAAATATCTAAATTGCTAGAAAAAGATAAATGGTGATTCATTGCTTACTTGGATATTCATTATCATTCAGAGAACTACCTGCTAAGGTGAGTTCATAGCCCCATGTTTTAATGTTATTTAAATGATTTACATCTTTGGGGTGAGAACATGCTTTGTTTTACAAATTGGACGCAAGTGTACATTTTATACAACGATCACGTGTTTGCCTAAGTAGCGATAACCCATTGAGCCCTGTATCATGAACTGTTAGTTGCATAGTTGTAGTTGGGAACTGCATTGTGTGAGCGCGAATGTTATTGATAGATCTATTCGGGATTGACAATCCCCGTTCGGGTGACTAGCTATCACCGGGTACGAACGTTATAGCATGTCGAAGTTGGGATGTTTCGGGTTAGAACATCATTCAGGGGCAATTACTGGCAATTTATTTGCATTCATACCTGTCAAGCTTCAGTGTCATGAGCTTAGGAAAACGAAATCACTTTTTATGATGTTTGCATGTGTTGCTAAATCATACACTTGGAAATCTTGCGGTCCTACCATTGATTTACATAAACCTATGAATTCACCAACTTTATGTTGATGTTTTAAGCATGTTTTTCAGGTCAATAAGGCACGAGGTGTGATGATACATTGGAAGTCAATAATTGAAGAGTCAACACTTAAGATTTGGGGTCTTATTACATTTTGGGAAAATTGTTATAAACTGGAATCTTTATTTATATTGTTGAACAATTTGAAGCCATGGGCTTATGTAACAAACAAGTATTTTGTTAATCCAATGTATCTTTGTTTTTCAAGCGACACGTTTAGTGGTCGTTCTCAGAATCTTGTGCTATTGATCCATAAATGTAACGCCCTCGGATATTCAACATTCCGCTGCGTGCTCAGATTTGAGGGTGTTACACGGCCGACTCTGTCCTACATGTACACCGTATGACTGCCAGGATATCCATCCGGGATGAGACATCCATATCACTTCCTCCTAGGGAATAGGTCGAGAGACTTCTTGCCTTAACCACCCCACCACCATCACCACTTACTCCACTATCATCTCCATTACCACATATACCATCTCCCCCATTTCCAGCATTACCACCTGCTAGTCCTAATCGTCTGTTGGGCTATCGGGCTGCTATGATCTGGCTGAGAGCCGAGACACCATCTACTTCTCATCCATTACCACTACCTACTTCATTACTACTTTTGCAGTTACTATCTTCTGACCACAGGACAAACAGGCCCAAGATTACACTACCATCTCGGAAGAGGTTGGGTATTGACCTTGGTCCTAGGTACATGATTGGAGAGAGTTCAGCTGTAGCTGCCACTAGATCGGTTGGAGGTCGTAGGGCAGACTATGGGTTTGTCAGTACTATGGATACCAAGATCAGACGACGGAGAGCCGAGGAGGTCGGCTATGGGATTAGAGATGTTTGGATAGACCCGAGAGAGGCTATTGAGGAGGTAGCACCGATGAGCCTTGGAGGGGTCAATACTAGGGTGACAAAGCTTACTGCAGTCCAGGAGCATGACACGCAGGATATCTATGCTGTGATAGAGGATACTCAGGACAGGCAAACCCAGATATATCAGAGTGTTGGGACATTGGTTGATGATAGTTAGTACCACTATGAGACTACACGACTACTAGATCAGGGGGCTCTGGTTTCCCGAGATGCATGGGGACGCTCCATAGAGGTTAGCTATATGACACGTTCAGAGATTTTTACATTACGTTCTGTAGTGATAGGTCAGCAGGCAGTGATTGCACAGTTGTAGGCAGCTGACCGTAAGAGTCAGGTTGTGACTTTAGAGATGCTACAGGCAGACTACCAAAGGCAGGTCCAGTTGACTAAGGCATTAGAGTTGCTAAAAGGACTATAAACTCAGATGGCCGAGTTTCAGAGGCAGCTTGGACCCGCAAAAGGTCCGGCATAACCTGATGCACCAGGAGAGGCTGGTAGCAGTTCCTAGATTTGGTTATGTTGTAGCTATGCTATGCAGCCTGTTAAGTATTATGGGTTATTCCCAGCTAGCAGACTGTATAGATCTTTTGTTTTGTTTAGCTACCCAATATAGGTCTTTTGTTCAGGTATTATCTATCTTGTACATCATACTAAGTGTTACGCGTATATCCTGGCTAGTATGGCTTTAGGTTGTTTCTTTTGTCTTGTAACCTAAGTGTAGTAATCATCTTGTATCTGAACCGAACATGTATGTTTTTCCAAGTTATATATGAAATGGACGGATTACGTTATCTATGAAATCGAATTTATTATAAATGAATGTCGATTTGGTTATACCATGGTTAATTTCAATAACAGTTGTACATTTCACTGTGTGATGTGATCTCGTTTTATTTAATATGTATATATTATGTCATAGTTATGATTTTATGAAATCTAACGGGTATTATATTTTCTTGTGATTTAAAGAAAATGGCACCAAAGAGAAAGACCACGAGGTTAAACCCAGATGCAACACCAACACCAGTCACAGACACTCATACCACTACATCTGTCACCAATGCCCAAATTCAGGCAATGATTAACGAAGGCGTTACTGCTGCACTGGCAGCACGTGATGCAACCAGAAATGGCGATGATAGCCATACTTCAGGAACGGGTGCCAGAAGGCCTGTGCAAGTTGCTCGTGAATGCACCTACCCGGACTTCCTAAAATGCCAACCCTTGAACTTCAAGGGCACTGAGGGAGTTGTTGGACTCACTCAGTGGTTTGAAAAGATGGAGTCTGTTTACAGCATAAGCAACTGTACAGTAGCATGCCAGGTCAAATTTGCTACGTGTACCCTGCAAGGAAATGCTCTTACATGGTGGAACTCCCATGTTAAGACCACTACTCCTGAAGCTGCCCATGCAATGCCATGGAGGACACTGAAAAAGATGATGACAGACAAATACTGCCCAAGGGGCGAAATTAAGAAACTGGAGTTCGAAATGTGGAATTTGAAGGTAAAGGGTAACGATGTGGTAACCTATAGCCAACGTTTCCAAGAACTGGCACTAATGTGCGATCGGATGTTTCCGGAAGAAATAGACCAAGTTGAGAAATATGTCGGTGGCTTGCCCGACACGATCCATGGCAGTGTGATGGCAACTAAGCCAAAAACTATGCAGGATGCCATTGAGTTCGCCACTGAACTCATGGACAAAAAGATCAACACTTGGGCTGAACGTCAGGCTGACAACAAAAGAAAGTCTGATGACACCGCCAGGAATAACCAAAATCAGCAACCCAATAAGAGACAAAATACTAGAAGAGCTTATGCCACAGGGAATGGTGACAGGAGACCATACGGAGGGCCTAAACCTCTGTGTTCCAAATGTAACTATCACCAGATGGCCTTGTGCTCAAATGCAGCAATACAAAACGATTTGGTCATTTAAGTTCATTCTGCAGGAGTCCCCCAAATGTCAACACTGGGCAAATGCAGAGGCTTGTTTTGAATGTGGTGCCTCAAGGGCATTCACGAAGGATTGCCCAAATTGACGAACAACAACATCGGGTAATCAGGCTGAAATGCCAAGGCTCAGGCAAAGGTGTATGCCGTGGGCAATGCAGGGGAAACCCAGACAACAATGTCGTCACGGGTACGTTTCTCCTAAACAACCGATATGCATCTATTTTATTTGATACCGGTGCCGATAGGAGTTTTGTATCTACTGCATTTAGCTCTCGAATTATTATCACTCCGACTGCATTAGATCATAATTATAATGTCGAACTAGCCGACGGGCGAATAGTTAGATTAAACACTATTATCCGGGGTTGTACATTAAACCTCTTAAATCATCCTTTCCGACATAGACCTAAATGCCCGTCAAACTAGGTATTTTTGACGTGAAAATTGGTATTGATTGGGTTGGCAAAGTACCCAGCCCCCCCGTTATTGTCTGTGAGGAAAGATATCGTTCGTATCCTTTTGGAGACAAAAGATAAAAAAAAAAAAAATTTTTAATCGTTTGTGGTGACGGAAGCAGCAATAACACGGGACCCGTTAACACATCATCTCGTTGCTAAGGCTTAAGATATTTAACGAAGGGATGTCACGTATACTTAGCAAATATCACCGCAACCAAAGACGAAGACAAGTCAAAGAGAACGACTTGAAGATGTGCCAGTTGTTCAAGAAATTTCCTGAAGTCTTTCATGAGGACTTGCCAGGTATACCACCCACTCAACAAGTGGAGTATTTTCGAATCGATTTGGTACCGGGTGCTACACCTATAGCACGGGCACATATAGATACACCATCAGAGATGAAGGAACTAGCGAGCAACTGCAAGGAACTTACGGACAAAGGCATCATAACAAGTCCTACACCCTGGGGAAGCACCGGTTTCTGTTGTAAAGAAGAAAGAATGGGTCCTTTTCGGTGCGCATCGATTACAGGAATTGAACAAAAAAACTGAAAACAAAGTGAAGAACCGCTACCCACTCCCAAGGATCAATGACCTGTTCGACCAGCTGCAAGGGTCGAGTATTTATTGAAAGATCGATCTGAGGTCAAGGTATCACCAGTTGAGAGTTTGAGAAGAAGACATTCCCAAGACCGCATTCAGGACTCGATATCGGTCACTATGAAATTCCCAAGATATGTCTTTTGGTTGACTAACGCACCGGCCGAGATTCATGGACCATTAAGAAACCGGGTGTGTAAACGTATCTGGACAAGTTTGTGATTGTGCTCATCGATGACTTTTTGATCTACTCCAAAAGTAAGAAGGACATGAAGAACACCTTAGGCTGATCTTGAAATTGCTTAATAAGAAGAATAGTACCCAGTTCTCCAAGTGTGAAATTTTTGATTTCCAGGAGTACCATTCCACGGTCACTGATTTGACTGTCAGGTCTACACGTTGACCCTGCCAAGATTGAATCTACAAAGATTAGGGCGTCTCTCAAAACACCACAGAGATTCGCCAATTTATGGGCCCCCTGCTGGCTATTATAGAAGATTATCCGAAGGTTTTTCAAAGATCGCCAAGACAATGACCCAAACTAACCCAGAAAAGGTGTCAAGTTTTGAATGGGGCGATAAACCAAGAAGCAGCTTTCAACAGTTAAAGCAGAAGCCTGTGCATGTGCATCAATCTGGCCTACCTAGGGAATCGAAGATTTCAACGCATACTGCGATGCATCAAAGAAGGGTTTGGGCTCTATGTTGAAGCAAATAAAAAGGTGATTTCTTATCATCACGCCATTTAAAAATACATGAAAAGAACTATACGACTCATGATTATAACTTGGGGCATTAAGTGTTCGCTCTAAAAATTTGGAGGCACTATCTGTACGGAACCAAGTGCACGGTGTTCACTGATCACAAAAGTTTACAACACATTCTTGATCAGAAGGAATTAAATATGAGGCAACGTCGCTGGTTAGAGTTGCTGAGTGATTACGATTGCGAAATTCGTTATCACCCAGGGAAGGCGAATGTTGTTGCTGATGCTCTGAGCAGGAAGGAACGAGAACCACTAAGGGTTCGGGCCTTAGTGATGACTATTGGCTTGGACCTTCCTAAACAAATCCTGAAAGCTCAGACTGAAGCACGAAAGCCGGAGAACATCAAGAAGGAGGATGTTGGAGGTATATTGGTTGAGAATTCAAAAGATCCGGAGAAACTTAGAACGGAAAAGGGTTGAACACGTACGATGGAACATGTCGTAAATGCAGGAGTGGTTACCATGTTTATGGCGACCTAATAAGGTACTGTGGATCATTCACAGTCCCAACAGTCTAAATACTCTATTCATCCGGGTTCTGACAGGATATACCAGGATATGAAGAAACTATACTGGTGGCCCAATATGAAAGCAAACATCGCCACCTATGTTAGTAAATGTTTGACCTGTGCTAAGGTCAAGGCAGAACATCAGAGACCATCAGGTTTGTTAGTACAACCCGAGATACCTTAATGGAAGTGGGACAACATCATGATAGATTTTGTCACGAAGCTTCCTAAGTCGTCACAAGGTTATGACATTATTTGGGTGATCGTTGACCGACTTACAAAGTCTGCCATTTTATGCCAATGAGGGAAACAGATCATATGGATAAACTGGCAAGAATGTACCTAAAGGAGGTAGTCACGAAGCATGGAATACCTGTTTCAATTATCTGTGATCGTGACCCTCGGTTCACATCAAATTTCTGGAGGTCACTTCAAAAGGCTTTGGGTACAAGTTTAGATATGAGTACTGCATATCATTCGCAAACCGACGGACAAAGCGAGAGAACCATCCAAACTCTCGAGGATATGCTACGTGCTTGCATAATCGACTTTGGAAATGGTTGGGTTAAACATTTGCCATTAGTCGAGTTTTCATACAATAACAGTTATCATGCTAGCATTAAGGCTGCACCGTTTGAAGCACTTTATGGTCGAAAGTGTCGTTCACCCGTTTGTTGGGCCGAGGTTGGAGAAGTTCAACTCACTGGTCCAGAAATAGTTCAAGAGACAACTAAGAAAATCATTCAGATCAAGCAAAGAATTCAAGCCACTCGTGAACGACAAAAGAGTTACGCCGATTTAAAGCGTAAGCCGATGGAATTTCAAGTTGGAGATAGAGTTATGCTCAAGGTTTCGCCTTGGAAAGGAGTAGTACATTTTGGAAAACGGGGGAAGCTAAACCCTAGATATGTTGGACCTTTCAAAGTGTTGGAAAAGGTTGGAGCCGTTGCTTACAAGCTTGATCTTCCTCAAGAGCTGAGCAGGGTTCACAATACGTTTCCTATATCCAACTTAAAGAAGTGCTATGCCGACAAACCATTAGTCGTTCCGTTTGATAGACTCCACATTGATGACAAGCTTCATTTTGTCGAGGAACCAGCCGAAATCAAGGATCGTGAAGTTAAACAATCAAAACAAAGCCACATTACAATCATTAAGGTTTGATGGAACTCTAGGAGAGGTCCTGAGTTCACATGGAAACGTAAAGACAGAAGACCAATTTCAAAAGAAGTATCCGTATTTCTTCACAAAGACATCACCGTCGTCAAGTGCTGCGTCTTAAGCCTTAAGGACAAGGCTCATTTAACAGGGGAAGACTGTAACAATCTGTATTTTAGGTCATTGTACGACGTCATTTAATTCACAATTTATTTTTAGGGTTTTATGCGTTTGCTTTTAAATCGTAATCGTTAAGCTAAATCGCGTAAACTAAAAATGATCATTCAATGTAAACGGGCATTAAACGATTAAACGTTTACATCAAGCAAGTGTTACGTGATTATTTTGAGGATAATTATTAACTTTGTTCATCTTATTTTTATTGGTTACGTAAAATGCTTACGTTTCACGATAAAATGCGTTTCGGCATTCCCGGAAGCACCAAAACCTAACTACGCTTAAACAAATACCCACGATTATACCCAATACACAAAATAATCAAAATATCATCCCATATATGAGTATGTGGCCGAATTTGGTGAAGATAGGACCAACAAATATCTAGGTGCATGTCACTTGCCCTAAATATCAAGGTTTGGCAAATATCAAGGGGAACAAAGTCTAACCTTTGTTACCACTTGACTACTTGCCCTAGGAACCTTCCTTGAATTCCTTGGCTTAGTCTTCCATCTATATAAGGCTTTAGCTAGCAAGTAAACACACATCTTTCATTTTCCAAAGTGTAAACAAAATCAAAACTCTCCCATTTCCTTTATACAAGCCCACGGCTCAAAATCATTATCATACACAATCCATACAAAATTTTCTACCACATATACAAGCATACACACATCATATCTAAGACCTACTAAGGTGGTTTCAAAGCTTGGTTAACCATTTGCAAGGAAGGAAGTAAGAAAAGGAAGCTAGGGTTTACTTGGGAAAAATTAAGGTTTTATCTTATATTTACTAGCTAAGGGTTTAAATCACAAGGGTGTGATTGTTATTCTTTCCTCTACTCATCCACACAAGGTTATTTAAAAGATTAATCATTTCATAACTAAGATTTTATGTGTTCATATGCTCTATTTAGCTAAATCACCATTTAGGATACTTTTGAATATGTGAAAGGGATTTTTACTTATGATCAATGTTTTATGAACTTATTTACATGTTATATGGATGCTATTATGATGTTAAAATGGAATTTACTCACTCAAGGTGAGTTCATAGCCCCATATTTTACAATTATTGATTTACATGTTTTTGGGGTGAGAAACATATGCCTGTTTTACAAATTGGACGCAAGTGTACATTTTATCATGATTACGTTTTGCCTAAGTAGCGATAACCCACTATGCCCATGAATCATGAACTGTCAATTACTGGAATGTGAGCGCGAATGATTATAAATAGATCTATTTGGGTTTGACCTCCCCGTTCGGGTGACTAGCTATCACTGGAAACGAACGTATATCATGTCGGATTTTGGATGTTACGGGTTGAGCATCGTCACGGGCAATGTAGGCAATATTTATATATTGTATTCATTTATGTCGAGCTTCGGTATCATGAGCTTAGCAAAACGTAATTACATTTTGTGATGTCTACATCTGGTGCATTATCACGGGGAAAGTCTTGCGGTCCTGCTTATACACTTACATAAACCTATGAAATTCACCAACTTTATGTTGACGTTTTAAATGCAATGTTTTTCAGGAGATCATTAGGGCACGGGGTGCAATGGGCATACATGTGTGGTTATGTTTTGGATGTCATGCATTATAGATTTTAGTGCGCATTACATTTTGTATATCTGTTTATGGGCCTGGAAATCTTTGTAAAATAAGAAGTAAACAGTGAAGCTTCGAGCTTTTGCTATAATTGTGGTTTAAATCCAATGTATCAGTTTTAAAACGACTTTTAATTGTCGTTCAATATATATCTTGTGCTAGTGATCTGAAAAGTAACACGCCCCGGACCCTTATTCCGCTGCGACCTAATTTAGGGGTGTTGCAGTAGAGGAACAGCATTATACCCCAAACCCTTTTTGCTTTTTTCATTTATCTGGCTTTCTAATAACTGGTTTAGGCTCTTTGTGGCATTATTAAATTTCTCAATTTTAAATTCAATGCCCTCTTTTTCTAGCTTAACTTTTTCAAACTCAATTTTAAGCACATTTATTTCATAGTCTTTACAAGCTACTTCCCTTTTAAGAACTGCAACTTCTTCATGAAAAAGAACCTCATTCTTTCTATAAGTGATAATTTGTTCTTCTAGAGTTGCTAAACCTATTTTATAAGTAGTTGCTGTAAATTTAGTTTGATTAAGCTTAACAATTAAATCATCACACTGTTTCTTAAGAGTTTCATAATTTTTCAGACAGGTTTTAGAGCAAGTTTTATCATTGTATACCTCAGAGTCTGAAAACGCATTAGACCCATGTTTGTCAGAACTTGTTCTTCTGCCATATCACTCCAATCAAAACCTACACCATCTATAGCCAACATTGCCTTTGAAGATGTTTCTTCATTATTTCCATGCTTCCTAGTGTTGTCTTGATTTCTGAACTGGCCCTCTTTGTTCCTTGGTGCTCTACATTTCCTGGCAAAGTGTCCCATCTTGTGACAGTTGAAGCACTCTACCTTGGATTTATCATACCCAGCAGTATCATTAGCATTAATGAAAATTTTCTTGCATGTTCTCTGATAGTACCTCTTTGCCCTCATACTTAGCAGAGAGAGCTGCCACTTCAAATCTATTGCTTCCAGATCATCTTCATGAATTTGCTCTAAGTCCTGTTGTAGGAGATTATAACCATTAGGATTCTTAACCATGAAAGCATACACATCATTATCAATGACTAGCTCTAGACAGTACTACTGAGGACTAACAGTGTTTAACATTAGGGCTAACATTACATCTCATATGAACAGGTTTATACGCAGAGGGTTATAGACAGTATTTAAAATCATTAGTATTGCTAGTGATTGGATTATATAAGGCCAGAGTTTTGAAGCACCACTACATTGACACCCAACATATTTCTTTACACTTTGTTCAACAATTTTAAAGTTGTTGTACAAATCATCAATGCTCATTGTTTCAATTTTAGCCTTATTCATCCAGACTACAACATGAGTATTCCACTCTAGAGGCAAGCTTGTCAAAAATTTTGAATTTAACTCTTCTTGAGTGATGACTACACCCAAAATTGCAAGTCTACTAACAATCTTCTGGATCTTGTTAAAGATAGAGTCAAGAGGCTCAGTGCTTGATGCACTAAAATTTTCATATTGTTGCTTCAAAAGTGTCTTCTATGTTTTTGTAGTGGCTTCATTACCTCCAAATCATGTTTCAATAGTAGCAAATATTGTTTTAGAATCAGTGTACTAACTGAAAGTAAGCTGGTGTTCATTGAAAAGAGCCATGAGTAGCAAGCTTCTAGCCTTCACATCATTCTTCTTATTAGTCTTTTCTTCAGCAGTTACAAGTACTGACATCTTTGTAACTGAAGTACCATTCTCTTATGCTATTTATGGTACAGATATCCATGAGTTACCATTCTCTATGACCTCCAATAGAACATAGTCTTGTACCTAGAAGTATTGCTTGATTCTTGTCACCCACATCTCATACTCACTTAGTTTGAGTATGGGTAGATTAGTAGTGGTATTACTTTGTGCAAATTCAAATTCCATGACTTCTAGATCAAAATTTCTTAAAGCAAATGCTCTGATACCACTTGTTGATCCCAATCCTTAATCGATTCCTTAGTTTGTCTAAGGTTAAATTACCTAGAATAAATCTAAAATAACTTGTTGTAGAAACTTTGTATGTATACTAAAGTGTATGCGGAATCTACACCTTAATATCTAGAAGTATAATGAATAGAACAGTAATTGTGAATGAACAAAGATATAACCAAATGCTCCAATTGTAACACCCACAAAAATGAGTCGCAGCGGAAATATGTTCGGGAGTGTTACTTCAGTTTACAACCTTGAAGCTATAAATGTGTCTGTCGAGATGTGTTTACAACCAAAACCTAGGATCTCCTTTTATACACTAAGGAGTCCTTTACAAGATAACTACAAATCTTCTAAACTTATATAAGATATCTACGTATCTTCTAAATATATAAGATATACATTAAATCATTCCATACATATCAATTCACATGTCTTTGACAATCTTCTGGCAGTTGTAATCTTCATGCAACAGTACTAAGTCTTCTAGCAGTATTAAGTTCAGTACTGGCAGTACTAACTTTTCTTTTGGCAGTACTAACTTTTTTCTGGCAGTACTAACCAGTTAGTACTGGTAGGTATATGTTGAGCAGTACTAAGTTCTTGAACTAGAAGCTTAAAGATTTATTCCCAACACTTGGTAAATAAAATTGTATAGATTATGTGTTTGGGTTATATTGAGCCGTGGGCTAGGGGAGGACAAAAGGGAGAGTTTTGTGAACTTTTTGGTTAAGGAAAAGAGTGTATGTGATATCTCTTCTAGTCTTGCCTTTATATACTACTAGAAATGAGTCCAATATATCATTTAGAAAGACCAAGACTTAGGTTGGACAAGATGAGCAAAACAAGGAAGAACTTGGTCAAAAATACTAGTCATGTACTTAGGTTTAATGAGTCTTAAGTTGTACAAGATTTAGTTGGTTCATTGTGTGCTCTATGTCCCCTTGGGACTACATTGCATCCGAAAATTGGGGGTGATAGAGCTAGGATAATCTTTGATATTTTATGTTGATATTCTTAAAGTAAACTTGTAAGTTAAGAAGCATAAGATTAAAAAATAAAGAGTATACTTGGGGGGTTGTGGATGGGAAAGTGTATGTCCTAGTTTGGTTCTTGTATGAAAAATTCGGCTATAATGTTAACATAGGTGAAGTTTTATAAAACTTTGAGTATTGGGTATAATATTGGGTATTTGTTGAAGCGTAGATAAGTTTTGGTGGTTCCGTGAATGCCTAAATGTATATTATCGTGAAACGTAAACACTTTACGTAACCAATAAAAATAAAATGTGCAAAGTTTAATAATTATCCTCTAAATAATTATCTAACACTTGCTTGATGTAAACTTTTAATTGTTTGATGCCCGTTTACGTTGAATGGTAATTTTTAGCTTACGCGATTTAACTTAACCATTAAAAATTAAAAACAAACGTGTACGAGACTAAAAATAAATAGTGAAATAAATGACATCGTAAAATGACCTGAAACACGGATTGTTACAGAGCAGGTATACTAGTAATCCTAGTACTCAGCACTAGCAAGCAATTTAGCAGGTACTGGAGTACTTAAAGGAAACCATGGACTATAGATTAACATATACTGATTATCCTTCAGTGTTGGAAGGTTACACTAATGCAAGCTGGATCAGCAACACTAAAGATAATTCGTCTACAAGTAGCTGAGTATTCCTTCTTGGTGGTGGTGCAATTTCTTGGGCTTCAGAGAAACAAACTTGCATCACTGGTTTAACAATGGAATATGAATTTGTGGCTTTGGCAGTTGTTGGTAAGGAAACTGAATGGTTGAAAAACTTGCTCCTTGAGATTCCATCACGAATGGGGTGGGATCTATAGAGTTTTTGAGGTCTCAACAAAACTTAGTTGATCACTTGACGAAGGGACTAGCTAGAGACTTGGTTATAAAGTTTGCTGAAGGGATGGGTTTAAAGTCTAACTAAGTCGCTGAATGCAAGGACACCCAAGTCCATACTGAGGAAACTTGGTAGCTGAGTTCAATGTGGAAAGCTGAACATTTACTGGACTGAAGCACATGTATTTACATATCATCCTAAGGATGTGCTTGGACCTGGTGAAAAGGAGGATGAAGTTTTTACTTCTTAATGGTTAATTTATTTGAAAAAGTGCTTAGCAGGAGCATAAATAAAGAGGAACCACCTATGTAAATGTTAAGATTTTGACGCTTTAGGGAGCATGGACTTTGGCTCTTAAAACATTTATGAATTGGATATGGACACATAGCTTATATAGTGTCAAGAGTTTCTTATGTGTTTGAAAACTTGTGTGTTTTTATCTTAATGCGTATTTTGCTTTAAATATATTTTTACCAAGTTTTGAATTTATAAAACTCGATTACCGATACACGCACTAACGGGCAGAGAACCCGGTTGTATATAGTGCAGTAGTTTGGTAAATCTGAGGTCGTCCCAAGAGCTAAGATTAAATAGTTCTAATTTGATTATCGTCAAGATTGAAAATGGTTTAGAATGATTTTATAATAACTACAGAAAAGTAAATGGCAATAAAATAAATAGATAGAAATATCAGGAGAAAGGTGTGTTAACCTAACCATTTATATTAACAAATGCCATGATACATCTTGTATTGTGCAATGTTCAATTATAAGTTCCATTAGTGGTTCTAAAGTCGACAGACCTGAATTTCATTTAAGGTATGTCCTATGCTTACTCTGCGATCCAACATTCCCCTACGATCACACGAGCAGGGCATCCAAGCTTTCAGTGGTTAAACCCCAACTACCCTTAAGACTAATTTATAATCTAAACCGATTATTAACCCCCTCTGAAAGAGTTCACATGCTTTATAAGTATTTAATGTGACAAAGGCGGTAATCTGTTTAATTCCTACACTAGGGATAGATGTCAAGCTATCCTAGTACCCCACTAGTCCCAGGTTCAACATGGTAAGTATAATATCAGGATTAATAAGATCTAAGCCACCCTCTATGTGACACCCGTGATTTGTACTGGTTAGCTTTACCTTTAGATATGGCTATGTGTTCATTTTATGGGATTAAGTGGTGTGCTATGTGATTATTATGTGTGCTAAGTGGTTTAGTATGTGCTTAAGATCATTTTGAGTTGTATGGGCATCTCATTTTGATCATGTTGTGAGAAGTGATTGGTATTCCATTTGTTCACATGCGATGATAATGGAAATACTTGGCGTATTGTATGTAATGCTATGTCAAATATTTGGATTATTGTGGATTAGGCTTTTGTGGAAAATGTGTCATATTGGAAGAGAGTTAAGTGAGTGAAATATGGATGTTTGTGGTAAACTTTCTAAAAATAGAAAGTTAAATTTTGAAATGAAAGTTATTTTTAGAAAATGTAGTAAGTAGCGTTTATGTAAAAAGGTTTACTTAAATTAGCTTATGTTTTTATAAAAACTTAAAGTAATGTAAGTAATAATGTAATTAATAAATTTAATAAAATAAAAATAAAATAATTGTATGTATATTTATGTAGGGATCGGCCAAAAAGAAAAGAAAGAAGGAAAAAAGAAAATAAAGGTGATATCCTAAAACAGTCCTAAGTTAGATTAGGATTCGGAGTCCTAAGTAAACACCCCTAGTTAAGAAAATACTTATTTCATTCCCCCTCAACCTTACAACGTTTCCGAAAATTATCCCTCCCCCAAAGACCCTTGGTGTCGATTTTAATGGTGGATCTAAGAACCCCCAAGAATTGTTGTTAGGTGCTAGCATCCAAGGTAAGTATGTTCATCCTATCTAGATTTTATTATTCATATAACCCTAATTATGATGGATTATTAGTTTAAACACTTCGTAATTAATGAGGCTATGATCAAGCTTAGTGGTGTTTGTGGTTTAATTTAGGATCATAATGGTAGCAATCGGTTAGGTAATAAAACGCGCAAAATGATCATTACAAATAAAAACTTCATTTTCATAATAAAATCCTAAATGGTGATTCAATGGTTGGGGACACCTTAGAATGACTTGTAATGGATGTGTATAGAAGGGTATAGCTTGAATAAAATTTTGTATGGATTGTTTATAGGGGGTGTTTGAGCCGTGAGCTCAAAGAGAGCCAAAAGAAGAGTTTGTTTGATTTTCTAGTTAAGTGTTATGCATGTATGAGTTCCTATACCTAATATGTATGCATATATAGCAAGTCCTTGGTCAAAAAAGATTGCAATAGTGTTCAACAACATGAGGAGGGTCTTAAGGAAGGATGTTGGTCAAAGGAACAAAGAATGGCTAGGTTTAAATGCAAGATGGATGTACATTGACCAAGTGTAAGATTTTTCTTATATTTCTTGTATACATTGAAATAATTTCGGCATATATATGTTAGATATGATATATTTTTGTAACTTTTATGTATTGGGTATAAATGTGGGTATTTGTTGAAGCGTAGAAAAGTTTTGGCGGTTCCGGGTATGCCTAAACGTATTTTATTGCGAAACGTATACACTTTACGTATCCGATAAAAATAAAATGAACAAGGATCATAATTATTCTCAAAATAATTATTTAATACTTGATTGATGTAAACGCTTAATTGTTTGATGCCCGTTTACATTGAACGCAAATTTTTAGCTTACATGATTTTACTTAATTTATGAAATCACAAGCAAACGCGTACAATACAAAAGGTACATTGTAGATTTATCGACGTCGTCAATGACTTGAAAACACAGGGTGTTATAGACTTCCCCCGTTAAACGAGCCTTGTCCTCAAGGCTCACGATGCAGCACTTGACGACGGTGTGGTCTTGGTGAAGAGGTGTGGATATTTCTTCTTGAATTGGTCTTCACGTTCCCACGTGAACTCAGGACCTCTCTTGGAGTTCCATCGAACCTTGACTAATGGGATCCGACTTCGCTTCAACCGTTTAACTTCACGGCCTCTAAGGAAAGCTCTATATGGATTGAAACAAGCTCCAAGAGCATGGTATGATGAACTCTCAAATTTCCTGATGTCCAAAGGCTTTACTAAAGGTACCATTGACCCTACTCTCTTTCCCTGACAGATACGAAAAAATAAAAATAAAAAATTTTATTACTAAAAAAATAATATTTAAAAAAAGAGGAGGAATTCATCTGTGCATATTTACGTTGATGACATTATTTTTGGTCTACAAACCCTTAAACTTTTAAAACAATTTTAAAAATTAAGCCACAAGTAGATTTGAGATGGCTCCTTAATGGGGGAAATGTAAATTCTTTTAAGACTTCCGTTCCACCAATCCCAAAGAGGTTCTTATCAATCAGGCCAAGTACGCTTTAGAAATACTTAATAAACATGGTATGGACAATGTGATACCGTTGGTATTTACAAATGGCTACCAAACAAATTTAGATGCACACTTGTGTGAAAACTGTAGACCAAACTGACTACGTAGTAAAACCGGGTCTATCAAGTATCTGAAGTCTAGTAGGACCAGACATAGAGCAAGCAGTATTGTTATTGTGCAAGATATCAAGCAGGACGATTGAAAAACACCTCATGAGTTAAAAGGATCTTTCGGATACTAAGGGGTACATTTAACAATAGACTCTGCTGTATCGAAGGATTCATGGCTTTAAAAATAACAGCTTTTCGGATGACGGGACCATGCGAGTCATTGTCTCGCAAAAGCAACTTCTGAGTAATATATTCCTAGGTGATACAAGTTTAGTCAGCTGAATGTCAAAGAAGCAGGACTATACTGCAATGTCATCAGCAGAGGCAGAGTACGTGGTGTTATCTGCTAGTTGTGCTCAAGTAATGTGGATGAGGACACAACTTAAGGATTATGGCTTTAACTACAACAAAATACCGTTGTATTGCAACTCTCAGGTCAGCCATAGAAATTCTCATGCAACCCCGTGCAGCATCCCAAACCAGCACATCCATATCGATATCACTTTTTTATGAAAGGTTGGAAAATGGTATAATTGAATTGTACTTTGTCAGAACTGAATACCAATTAGCTGATATGTTTACTAAAGCCTTACTCGAAGATAGGTTTCAGTATCTTGTCAAACGAATTTGTAACACCCCCAAATTGGGTCGCAGCGGAATAAGGGTCCGGGGCGTGTTACTTCATAGATCAATAACACAAGATATATATAGAACGACCAAAAAGTCATTTTAAAACTGATACATTGGATTTAACAAATATTTGATACAAATAGCCCGAAGCTTTAACTTGTTCCTGATTATTATTACAAAGATACTGGTTTACAACATAAAACAACCATATCTTTAGCATGACTTCCCAAAACAAAATCACCAATGTATCCTTGGCACCTTGTGCTTACTGATCTCCTGAAAACATTGCTTAAAAACGTCAACAATAATGTTGGTGAATTCATAGGTTTGATAAATCATAATATGCAGGACCGCAAGACTTTTCCCGTGATAATGCAACACATGCACGCATCACAAAACTAGATTACATTTACACTAAGCTCATGACACTGAAGCTCGACAATCTTTCTTGCAATTAAACTATATATTGCAATTTCTGCCCGATTAGATGTTCAACCCGAAAACACATGCTATACGTTCGTTCTCGGTGATAGCTAGTCACCCGAACGGGGAGGTCGTTTCCCCAAATAGATCTATTAAATAACATTCGCGCTCACATAATGTAATTCCCAACTACATCTATGCAATTGACAGTTCATGATAATGGGCTTAACTTGGGTTATCGCTACTTAGGCAAACATGTAATCAATACTTGCGTCCAATTTATAAAACAAAGCATGTTTCCACCCCATAATTATAAATCATTGAAATCGTAAAAATGTGGGGCTATGAACTCACCTTGAGTCTTAAATCCAAAATATCACAGATAATGCGTCGCGTAAATGTTCGAATGCACCTATATTATCATAGGTCGTATATGTTACATGAGTACTTGAATATAATCATATAGTTGTTACATCGTATATCGTTCGGGCTATCATAATTAAGAGGTCATTGAATGGGACGTTCGAGGAGTTAGGACTCTTTAAATGTAAATTCCAACAACTCGATGGAATCGCCATCGAAGAGGCTATTATGAAATTCCCTAGTAATTTAGTACTCAGATAAACCAAATATACTTCTATATAGTTCAATCACAACTAATGGTTTTGGTAAAAATTACGGTTATAAGTTAATACGTTTATAATTGCCGTTTAGTCAAAACTAGCTAACTTTGCGTTTTAATCCCGATTTTACGTTTCTTTTGCCCATTTTTTCGTTATTAGGATGTGTTATCATAATTTGTTATTTTTGATATTTGGACCCTCTGGTGAACAGGTAACTTTTACTGTTCACATCAGACGTGACTTTTATTTAAATTGTATTCGTTGTTGTAAAACCCGTAAATGTCGTATTTTATTCGTTATAGCTTCGTTTTTAACGATTCTTTCGAGGACGTTCTTGTTTTTGAAAGTTCTAAAATTTTATGAGGTTTACAAAAATATCACTTTCTGTCATGAATAGTAACTTTTATAAAAATAGTTTTATAACTGTATTAATTGTCGTAACTCGCGAAAATTCTTAACTCATTCGTTTATTAATTGAGAAATTACAGATCTTATCATTTGGGAATCCTTAAAAATATGTATTTATTTGGTAAAAATATTCTAACTAAGCTGTTGCTATAAGTTTTAAAAGTTCATTTTATAAACTCCGTTTATTAACGTATAACTCGTTTTTACGTTACTTTTTCGTTTATTAATCCTGTTTAACAAGTTTCTTACCTTTTCGGATTCGTCGTGATTGTATTATCTTATAAACATAAAAATCTCCCTGTTTGTAATTAGAAAACTACTGCCTATATGATCGTTTATATAATATTATATAATTTGTATTTTATATACTGTCAACCTCACAATTTACACAGTCTTTTATAACTTATATGTATTATATGTTTATACATATAATTATTGTCAATACGTTCATATTTGTCCAAGTCATCAAGATCAAGTTAATTAACTTTACATGAAATCATAAACTTTCTTAAATTAACTTCTAATTACAAGTTTATATATGACTTTTTATGCTTTAAACCGAGATTGTACCAAGACTTATATATCCTTTCTTTCATGATATTACCTCATTTTCCCCATTAATATGTGAGAATGTGTACAAAATCATAATCACAGAAAAATTATTATTTTTTCATGTTCAAAAGTATTCCTCCCCCCCCCCCCCCCCCCTTAATGGTGATTTTCACTATATTTATGAGCACATTATATACATAAAACTTATAAAATGAAATGCATAAGGTTTAAAATAGACTTATGATGTATGATGATGAGTTTATCCAAGTGTTAACCCTTGTTTAGCACACAAACAAGTCTTGCAAGTTGAAACCCTAGATTAGATTTAGAAAACCTAATCTTCCTTTCTTGATATACTTGAAAAGGTTAGCCAATGCTTGGGATCACTTAGAATATCTTAGAATGGATGTGTTAGGAGGTGTATGGGTTGTAGAAAAGATTGCTATGGATTTGTTGGGTGCTTGTTCTTGCCGTTGGCATATAGAGAGACAAAAGGGAGTATTGTTTGATTTTTTTTGCTAAGTGTTTTGCTTGTATGACTTCTCTTACTAGATACATGTATATATATGATGCAAGAACTTAGTCAAGGGAACATGGTAAGGTCCTAGGGATGGTCTTGGTCATGGTCTTGGTCAAAGAGACAAGGCATGGGCTAGGTATACTGAAAGGCATGGTAACAGGATAAGTTGTAAGTCTTTCCTTTATCTTCGAACATGCCATAATTTTGGCAAATAGATGATATATGTGATGTTTTTGAGTAATTTTTATGTATTGGGTATAAATGTGGGTGTTGTTGAAGCGTAGAAAAGTTTTGGTGGTTTGGGTGTGCCTAAACGCAAAATTTATCGCGAACGTATACAACTTTACGTATCCGTTAAAATTAAATTGAACTCAAAGTTATTATTTATTATCCAAAAATAATTTATATAAAACATTGGTGATGTAAACATTTAATGTTTGATGCCATTTACATTGACCGCTAATTTTTAGCTTTACGCGAATTTAGCTTAACATTTACGATTAAAGCAAATGCGTACAATACAAAAGGTACATTGGGATTTATTGACGTCGTCAATGACTTTAAAACAAGAGGTGTTATAGAATTCCCCGTTTAACAAGCTGATCTCCTCAAGGGCTCATGGATGAGCACTGACGACGGTGTTGGTTTGATGAAGAGGTGAGGGTATTTCTTCCTTGAATTGTCTTCACGTTCCCATGTGAATCAGGACCTCTCTTGGAGTTCCATCGAACTATGATAATGGGATCGGCTTAGCTTCACCGTTTAACTTTCACGGCCCACTATTTTCTATGGTTCCTCAACAAAATGAAGCTGGCATCAAGATGAAGTCCATTATCGGAACGGCTAATCCGTTCGTCGGCATGACACTATTTTCAAAATTATGATACATGATACGCTATTATGAATTGCTCATATTCTTTTGGAAGTTCAAATTGTAGGCCAACCCTCTCAACCTTTTCTAATACTTGAAAGGTCCAACATATCTGAGGTTTAACTTCCCCCCGTTTGCAAAACTACGACCCTATTTTACAAGGCGAACTTTTAGAATACACTTTATCCCCGATTGAATTTCCATTGTTTACGTTTCAAGTCAGCGTACTCTTCTGTCGACTCGAGCGCTTGCATCCTTTGCTTGATCTGGATGATTTTCTCAGTGGTCTCTTGAATTAGTTCTGGACCGAGTATTTGAGCTTCTCCAACTTCAGTCCAACAAACAGGTGAACGACACTTTCGACCATAAAGTGCTTCGAATGGTGCGGCCTTGATGCTTGCGTGATAGCTATTGTTATATGAGAACTCGACTAATGGCAAATGGTTAACCCAACCCTTTCCAAAGTCGATTGCACAAGCACGCAGCATATCCTCGAGAGTTTGAATGGTCCTCTCGCTTTGCCCGTCTGTTTGTGGATGGTATGCAGTACTCATATCCAAAGGATCAGTCTCTCTCATTGGTGTGAAGATCGCAGACTTAGTGAGTCGGTCAACGATCACCCAAATGGTGTCATAGCCTTGCGATGACTTAGGAAGCTTTGTAACAAAATCCATGGTGATGTTGTCCCACTTCCATTCAGGTATCTTAGGTTGTACCAACAATCCTGATGGCCTTTGATGTTCGGCCTTGAC
Source organism: Tanacetum coccineum (assembly GCA_026074375.1). Lineage (NCBI taxonomy): Eukaryota > Viridiplantae > Streptophyta > Magnoliopsida > Asterales > Asteraceae > Tanacetum > Tanacetum coccineum. The sequence goes on along the minus strand of BQNB010006186.1, from coordinate 48,759 downwards.
CTTAGCACAGGTCAAACACTTGCTAACATAGGTGGCAATGTCGGCTTTCATGTTGGGCCACCAATATAGCTTCTTCATGTCTTGGTACATTTTGTCGGAACCCGGATGTATAGAGTACTTTGATTTGTGGGACTCGTGCATGATCATAGTCTGCAAATCGCCATAACAAGGTAACCAGCTCCTGTCATTGAGGCACAGGGTTCCATCCACACGTGGTTCCAACTTTTGTTCTCGAATCGCTTCTGGGAATTTAGCATTTTCAATCAACATTCCCCCAACGTCTTCACTTCTAATGTTCTCTGGTTTTCGCGCTTCAGTCTGAGCATTTAAGATCTGTTTGGGAAGATCCAAGCTAATAGTCATGACTAAGGCTCGAACTCTTAACGGTGGTTCTCGTTCTTTCCTGCTCAAAGCATCAGCAACGACATTTGCTTTCCCTGGGTGATAACGATATGCAATCGTAATCACTTAGCAACTCTTAACCATCGGCGTTGCCTTCATGTTTCATACTCTTTTTGATCTAAAATGTGTTGCAAACTCTTGTGTCGGTGAACCCCGCACATTAGTTCCTATAAATAATGTCTCCAGATCTTGAGAGCGAACACTACTGCTCCAAGTTCCAAATCATGAGTTGTATAGTTCTTCTCATGAATTTTTAGCTGGCGTGATGCATAAGAAATCACTTTTTCTCTTTGCATCAACACAGCGCCCAAACCCTTCTTTGAAGCGTCGCAGTATGCGATGAAATCTTCGCTTCCTTCAGGTAATGCAAGGATTGGTGCACTGCACAACTTTTGTTTCAACAGTTGAAAAGCTGCTTCTTGTTTATCGCCCCACTCAAACTTGACCTTCTTTTGAGTAAGTTTAGTCATTGGTTTTGCGATCTTTGAAAACCCTTCAATGGAATCTTCGTATTAACAGCAAGACCTAAAAATTGACGAATCTCCGTTGGTGACTTAGGAGATGTCCAATCTTTAATGGATTCAATCTTGGCTGGATCCACATGAATTCCTTCACTATCGATCACGTGACCGAGGAACTGTACTTTGGGGATCCAAAATTCACATTTGGAAAATTTTGCATACAACTCCTCTTTCTTCAACAACTCCAATATTATCTTCAGATGCTCTTCGTGCTCTTGCTTGCTCTTGGAATAGATCAAAAGTCTATCAACTAAAGACAATACGAATTTGTTCCAGATAAGTTTGCACACTCGGTTCATGAGGTCCATAAAACACAGCAGGTGCTTTGTCAACAAACTGCATAACTTGAAATCGTAATGGCGTAAGGAGTTCTGTAGCAGTCTACGGAATGTCTTTTCTCGAACCCTCAATTGGTGATAACCTGACCTTAGGTTGATTTTTCGAGTAGACACTCGACCTTGAAGCTGATCAAATTAAATCATCAATTCCTGGGAGCGATAAGGTTCTCACCGTTTGTTTATTCAGATTCCGGTAATCAATACACTATCCGGTATGATCCCGTCTTTCTTCTTTGACAACAAGACCGGAGCTCCCAAGGTGGTAACTGGGTCTTATAAGCTTTATCGGACAGCTCTTTCAGTTGCTCAGATAACTCTTTCATCTCGGAAGGCGCCAATCGATAAGGTGCCCGTGCTACAGGTGCAGCACCAGGTACCAAATCAATTTGAAACTCCACTTGTCGAGTCGGAGGAAGACCGCAAAGTCCTCAGGAAATACTTCGAAAAAGTCTTGAATCTTGGTACGTCCTCAAGTCGCTTCTTCTCCGACTTGTCTTCAACCTCTTTTGTAGTGACATGTGCCAAAAAGATAGGAAGTCCTTTTTCCATGTACTTTTGCGTTTTAGTGCACGAAATGATGTTTAATCATGTCACATTTCCCCGGGTACTTCCATCACCGTGTATGATTAAGGTTTTATTTACCAGGGATGCGAAACAACTCTCACACACACAATGACCGCTTGGTACTTCGCCAACCAATCCATACCGATTATAGCATCAAAACTACCAAGTTCTACAGGCATTAAGTTTACGTTGAATTGGTGGTTTAGGAAGTTTAATGTGCAACCCTTAAGTATAGTGTTTAACCCAATTATCCTCCCGTCAGCTAGTTCGACATCATAATAGTGATCTAGGGTAGATGGTGTGATGTCAATTTGGGAGCTAAATGCAGTAGATACAAAACTTCGATCGGCACCCGTATCAAATAAGATATAAGCATAGCGGTTGTTTAGAAGGAACGTACCCGCAACGACGTTGTCTGGGTTTGCCCCCGCATTTCCTACCACATACACCTTCGCTGGAGCCCTGTCATTCCCAGCTTGATTACCACGGTTGCCTTTGTTGTTCTTCAGCCTTGGACATTCCTTCTTGAAGTGTCCCTGAACTCCGCACTCAAAACAAGTAGGTTTCTGACCCGATCCGGTGCCCTTCTGGTTGTTAATGTTGTTGGCATTTCCCGTACCCCTACAGTCACGGGCGATGTGACCATATTTGTTGCATTTATAGCACTTTGGAGCACACGGACCGTCATGGTGGTAATTGCATTTTGAGCATAGGGGTCTAGATCCCCCATATTGTCTCTTATCACCCGATCCAGCAGTGTATGCCCTGCCGGTGTTCTGCCTCTTATTTTGTTGTTGTTGTTGATTCTGATTGTTTCGGGAAGTGTTTTCAAACTTCCTCTTGTTTTCAGCTTGTCTTTCCGCAATGGTACTGACTCTCTTGTCCATCAGTTCAGTGGCCATTTCAATAGCCTCTTGCATGGTCTTTGGTTTTGAAGCTACGATGTTTCCATGGATCATGTCGGGCAATCCACCGACATACCTTTCAATTTTGTCTGACTCCTCAGGGAACATCCTAACACACAGCAGTGCTAGTTCTTGAAAACGTTGGTTGTACTTGACCACATCAGTACCTATCACTTTCAAGTTCCACAATTCAGCCTCAAGCTTCTTCATTTCGTTTCGTGGACAATACTTGTCAGTCATCTTCTTCCTCAGATCGACCCAAGTCATTGCATATGCAACATCATGTGTAACAGTCATAACATGGGAATTCCACCACGTTAGAGCTCCTGCTAAAAGAGTACAAGTAGAAAATTTGATCTGGTTTTCCACCGAGCAGTTGCTTATGCGGAAAACAGTCTCCATCCTTTCAAACCATTGGGTTAACTCAACCACTCCCTCAGTGCCCTTGAAATACAGAGGTTTGCACTTCATGAAATCCTGGTAAGTGCACTCTCGAGCAACGCGTTCAGATCCCCTGACACCCGTTCCCGAAGTATGGCTGTCAACGCCATTCCTGGTTGCGTCCTCTCGTGCGGGCCCAGAAGCGGCATCGACACCTTGGTCTATCATAGTCTTGCAGTTGGGGCATTTGTGACCGTACGTGGTTGTGGGCTGTGGTTGGGGCTGGTGTTGTTATGACCGGTGTTGACCTTGTGGTTCGTTTTGGTGCCATTTTCTTCAATCACAAGAAAATACAATATCCGTTAGATTTCATAAAATCATAACCATGACATGACATATCCATGATAAATAAAGTGAGATCACATCACACAGTGAAATGTACAATTGAATTGTAATTAACAATGATATAACCAAATCGACATTCATTCATCACAAATTCGATTATAAACATGACATAATACCACCATTCCATATATAACTGGAAAACATACATGATTGGTTCAGATACAAAATGATCATAGGTTACAAAATAAACATAACAGCCTAAAGCCTTACTAGCCGGGATTCAACCCGTAATACATAGTAGGCTAAATACAAAATGACTAGTCATAACAAAGTCTAATCTAAGAACTGCTACCAGCCTCCTCTGGCAGCTCTGGCTGTGCAGGACCCCCAGCGGGTCCCTGCTGTCCCTGTAATGCAGTAACCTGCCCCTGTAATGCCATCACCTGTCCCTGTAAAGCTGTCACCTGCCCCTGCAGTGTGGTGACCAGTCCCTGAAGTGGAATCATCTCTCTTTGTAGTGTCTGCATAACAGTCAATGTCTGAATAATCTGTTGCTGTCGAGTACGATCAGCCGCTCTCAACTCTCTCATCTCATCACGCCTCTCGCGGTCTGTCTCTAGCAAATCTGAAATCGCTCTCCGTCTACTATGATCCGCTGACTGTAACTCTATGATCTTGACTATGTGCTATTCGACATGAACTATGTACGTCAGTGGACCATAACCTCTGCACACGAGCAAGATCACTCCAATCCTAGATTTCCCCCAAGCCTCTCTAGACATCCTACCTCAGTCTCCATCAAAAGACGTGTATGTGCATGTGCACGTCTGTCTCTAAACAACATATTGACCCGACTGGCCAATAGCTGTCTCTGGCTCTGCTCGTCATCTAACATCGTATAGATCTCATTTGTGTCTCGCCTAACCATAGACTCAAAATCTCTTACGTGTGTACCCAACTCTATGTCAGTACTAACTAGAGCTCCCTGTAGGGTCTCAACAATCTCATCCTACGAATCCGTGATCCTATATATCCCAACATAATCTCTCTGGGGTCACGCTGATCTCCCTGTCTCCATAGTGGCAACAAAGCCGTTATATCTGGCCCTAAGACCTCCCCAGCTGGTTCTGCAAGCTATAGCAGCGGCGGAGCTCTCTCTTACCTCATATCTGGGACCAAGGTGCTAATAACCTAACCTCTTCCAAGGTGGTAGTTAATAACCTAGGGCTATCCCTTCTATGCTGGCAGAGGGTAGTAACAGTGGTGGTAATGAAGTGGGAGCTGATGTGGGCATGGGTGGTGGTGCATCTGGTCTGGTGGGGGAGAGTATGAAGGGTGGTGGTAATGGTAGAGAATGAGAAGTAGTTGCAGCCTCAGCTATTCTCGAATCGTGGATAGCTTATAGCCTAAGAACGAATAGGACTAGGAGGTGGTCTGCTTTGTCAATACAAGTGAGGGTTGGTGTGATAGTGGAAAGGAATCTGGGGTGGTGATGTAGACCATGGAAGATAGTGGTGATGCTGGGGGGGGAAGATATTAGCAAGCAGTCTGGCAACTCAGAATCAGGACCATGCTGGTAAAGATAATGGCGCTGGAATAGTAGATCTTTCTGTCAAATCGATTTGCAGGGTGTGGTGATGGGTTGAGCGTCTGGCCACAGACTCTCAGTTCTCAAACGGCTCAGTCTCCTCTAGCTGAGAACGGCAAAGTAGCTGGGTAACAGCAACAACTACAGGGTTAGGCAGGAAGCTCGGGTGCTCCTCCTCCGCCTCCTCGGTCAACTCTAAACATCCATCTAATCATCTCATCATCCTCATCGCATCGATGTTCCATATCATGTCCTATCCTCCTCGTGTCCATTTCACATTCTCCGTCATCTCCTCCTTTATCAGCAGGTGGATAGTCGGAGGATCCTCCTCAGGTTGTGGTCCTAATCGTCATCCTCCTTTGGATCTGCCTCAGGTTCAAACCATCGAGTGAGTCCGACGACTCCCTCAGTGCCTTTGAAGTCCAAAGGTTTGCATTTCAAGAATTCAGAGTAAGAGCATTCGCGAGCAGTTTGTGCTGGCCTTGGTCCTGAACCATTGCTATTATAGCCATTCCTAACTCTGCTTGCTTCTGCTTCAGCCATTGCAGCAGCAACTCCTTGATCAATTAAGGCCTGAAGTTGTGCCTCAGTAACAGTTGTGGTTGTTGCATTTGGAGCTGGTGTAACTGGTGGGACTCGGGTTGATCTTGTGGCTCTTTTTGGTGCCATGTTCTTAAATCACAAGAAAATACAATACCCGTTAGATTTCAATACAATCATAACGTAACATAACATATGCATCATAAATAAAATAAGATCACATCGCACTGTGACCAGAAGAAATAACTTATAAGAGTATATTATATAAGGCTCTTATTGTAATATACGTAATATATTATAACCACGTATATCAATTATGAATGCATCTAGTCCCACTAATGCAACAAATAGTGTGTCCCATAAAAACCCTTTTTATGAATGCAATGTTTGAAAACGGTTATAGTCCAGCAAAAACATTTTGACCTGGTTCTCTATAACCTTGGCTCTTGATACCAATCTGTAACACCCCCAAAATGGGTCGCAGCGGAATAAGGATCCGGGGCGTGTTACTTCAAGATCAACAGCACAAGATATATATAAGAACGACACAAAAAGTCGTTTAAATTGATACATTGGATTTAATTAAAAGACATATTACAAAAGCTTATAGCTTCACTTGTTCCTTGTTTAATATTACAAAAGATGACATAGATTTCCCAAAATATGATATAAAAGTCTTTAAGCGTGCAATCCAAAACGTAACCCAATGCATCCTTGGCACCTCGTGCCTATTGACCTCCTGAAAACATTGCTTAAAACGTCAACAAAAATGTTGGTGAATTCATAGGTTTATGTATTTAAATTATGCAGGACCGCAAGACTTTCCCGTGATGTTACAACATATGCAAACAATCACAAAACCAGATTACATTTACACTAAGCTCATGACACTGAAGCTCGACAGTCTTGTTCGCAAAATATTGCTACTCAGCCCGAAATGATGTTCTAACCCGAAACATCCCTGATTCGACATGCTATAACGTTCGTTCCCGGTGATAGCTAGTCACCCGAACGGGGAGGTCGTTTCCCAAATAGATCTATTAAATAACATTCGCGCTCACATAATGTAATTCCCAACTACATCTATGCAATTGACAGTTCATGATAATGGGCTTAACTTGGGTTATCGCTACTTAGGCAAACATGTAATCAATGCAAAATATCCACTTGCGTCCAATTTGTAAAACAAAGCATGTTTCCACCCCAAATAATAGTAAATCAGTAAAACTGTAAAAAGTGTGGGGCTATGAACTCACCTCAAGTGAGTGATCTGATAATTTATATCAAGTGTGGGAATGCTTCACGATTATTCCCGAATGCAACCTAATTCAATATAGGTCGTATAAGTACCGAGTACTTTAATTAATAACATTATATAATCCTATAGTTGTTACATCGTACTATCGTTCGGGCTATCATAATTTAAGAGGTCATGACATGACGTACGAGGAGTTAGGATACTTTAAATCGTAAATCCAACAACTCGTCGATACGCCATCCGAAGAGGCCTCATTATGAAACTCCCTAGTATTATAGCACTTCGATAACCACGTAATATTCTATATAGCTCAATCACCATCTAAATGTTTGAGTGAAAACATATTTATAATTGTAAAACATTTATAATTATCTGAATAATGTAATTGTAGTTATTCCTGGTAGTTATAGTTACTCCTGGTAGTTATAGTTATTACTACTGGTAGTGTTGTAGTTCCTCCTGGTAGTGTTGTAGTTACTACTGGTAGTGTTGTAGTTCCTCCTGGTAGTGTTGTAGTTACTACTGGTAGTGTTGTAGTTCCTCCTGGTAGTGTTGTAGTTACTACTGGTAGTGTTGTAGTTCCTCCTGGTAGTGTTGTAGTTCCTCCTGGTAGTGTTGTAGTTACTACTGGTAGTGTTGTAGTTCCTCCTGGTAGTGTTGTAGTTCCTCCTGGTAGTGTTGTTACTACTGGTAGTATATTAGTTTATTTTCTAAGTCTGACCCGACTATAATGACCCACTAAATCACATTTTCATGACTCGGGTTCTAAAGAGAATTTATGCGAAACGATATTTTGAACAACTTTCCAGTTCTGTCCGAGACCCGAAACTCGACCGAAATGGGCGAAAAAGCACTCGCATCAGATCTGATGCAGTGTATTAATTACCAAAAAGCCAGATTTTGCCCCCGCCTTACGACCCGTTATCACTCGCTTTTAGACTTAAAGAACCTCGCGGGAAAATTGTTTATTTTGAACAAGAGTTAGCAAACTATGCTTGAGCTCAAAGTTGTCCGCGGTGATTGCGGGAACAACGATTGCATCCTCGTACCCCTCGATGGGTGCTTGGAGCATTTCCGCCATAGTACGATTATCGGCCATCGTAACTACGGGAGGATTCGGAGGTTCTTGATTATTAGGTTTCTCAAGATCAAATGGTTCAACAAAAGTCGGTGTGACTTGTTGTTGTCTACGTCTACGGGATTGAGAACGAGTGCGCATGCACTAAATGAAGAAAATTTATACTAATTTTTTTTTTGGTTTTTCAATAATCTATTCACAATTTATTTTAACGGACAACGAGATAAGACAACTTCAACCAAATAATCGACTTACTTCACGGTAGCTCTCCAAATGAAAAACGCACAAGTGAGCGGAGGAGTAGGAAAGCGCGAAGCTATTAAAATCCTTTCTCCTTTCGGGTCGTAGTTCCTCGGAACAACCCTCCTTATACCCACCTTATAGTTTGTTAATCAAATCGAGGTGAGCCGTACGTCGTAAGCGACACAAATGGCAAGTTTTTGAATCTTTTGTTCGGGAACTTATTGATGGATAATACTTCAATGGAAAGTATTATATGTTGGTGTTCTTTTACCAACTTGGTGAATTTATTTATTATTTCTTTTTATGGACAATTTTTTTTATATGATAATTATACTAATAAAAGAAAATGAAAAATATTTTTGTATTTTTTTTTATATTTTTATAAAAATAGAAGAAATATTCACAAATTCAAACACAAATTGTCAAACGTTACGATAATCGTTTCACAGCCTCCCCGGCAACGGCGCCAAAATTTGATTCGTTTGATAGTATATATATAATATAACACAATGCAAATCCCAACCAATTGCCCTTGACCAAGGCAAAAAGTCAAAATTCACAAATAGAATCAATATATATCCGGAAGTTTGATTTCCCGGGTCGTTATGTCCCAACGAGGTGTGCAATTGAAAATCGAATGACGAATTGATAATCGATGTTTGAATATGACAAGATTATGATTGATTTTATATTACTACAAGTAAAAATGCAAAATCAAGCAAAAGTAAACCTAAAACGTAAGCAATTTAACTTAAACCCTAAAACGGTGACGTAAAAACGCGAGCTAAAAACCTAAATTATTCAATTTTAATCCTAAAATGATTATTTAACTATTAATGGGTCCTAGTTGACTAAAAAGGAAGTTTAAAAAAAACTAGATCGAAAACGGAGTTGATTAAGACTAAAAACGAGTCAAAACAAGAACGGGATCGAATCCCGTTCTTTAAAAAATGAACTTTTGAAAAAATGACCCTACGAAAGCTCTAATATTTTTCCTAGAAACTATTTGATAAAAGAAAATTTTAAAAAAAAGATTTATATTTTTCTGACTTTTATTTTAATTTTTATAAATTTTTTAAGTTTTTAATGAAAATAAATTATAAAAAATACTAACTGTTTATAAAAAAATCTAAAAAAATTACACAAATTAGCTAAGGTTGAAAGGATCCTATGAAAAATGCAATTGGTCACACAGCTTATCGCAATAAGCTGCGAATAAGCAAAAACAGCTTATGGCTGTTTGGGCCAAAAATGTGTATAAATAAAGTGTGAAAACACACTCTACCGGATGAGCTATTGTAGCACAGCGGTAGAGTGTGTGGGGGTTATAAGGGTTGATGAGTGTTGAGGTCTTGGGTTCGAGCCCAGGCTCCCCGAGACTTCCACTCTCCCCTTTTATTTTTTTTTCAAAAATTCAAAAAGCAAAGTTGTTAATGACTTAAAAATAAGCACTTTTAAAACTTGGAATTTTTCATGAAAGCTTATGAATAAGCTGTAAAACAGCTTAAAACTTGACAGCTTATACTTTTTTGGCTTTTTAAGACTTAAACAAAAGTAAAAAGGGAAATAAGCACTAAACTACTCTAAATAAGCAAATAGAAATACCTTAGAATATCTTTAGGATGGATGTTTTAGATGTGTATAGGTTTGTATTATAAATTTTGTATGATTGTCTTAGAGGGGGGGGGGGTGTGGCCGTAGATAAAAAGATTGAGCACAAAAGGAAAGAGTTATTGATTTTCTAGTAAGTGTAATGTGTAATGAAGTGTTCTTGCATGAAAGTAGTATATATATATAAGGTGGTCAAAAGTGTGCATTAGGAGTCCAAGGAACATGAGGAGGGTTTTAAGGGGTCTTGGTCATGGTCTTTGGTCAAAGAAACATTTCTAGCTAGGTTTTAATGGCAAAAGATGTACAAAGACCAAGTTGTATGAAAAATGTGTGCTCTATGTCTCTTAGTTGTTGTTATTTCGTGGGTTAGGGGGGGATAAGGGTTTCTAGATGATTTTTGATAGTTAACAAAATATCTAGCAAAAACTTTACTAGTTACAAGTTGTAGCTTTTAAATAAAAGGTATTTACTTGAAAGTATTTGTGAAATGTTTTATTTTCCAATGTACAAAGTGTAAGATAATATTTTCTTGGGTAAATTTAATAAAACTTTAGTATTGGGTACAATGTAGGTAATTTGTTGAAGCGTAGTAATATTTTTGGGTTCCGGGTAGCTTAACTATTTTATCGCGAAACGAAAATAATTTGCGTAATTTGATAAAAATAAAAATGAACAATACCATAACCAACTCTTGAATCCTTCTTAGAATACCTTAGATATGATGTGTATATGCTTGTATAATGATAGAAAATCAAGCTATGGATTTGGTTTGGAGGGGGTTTGATGCTGTGGGTTTTGTGAGAGAGAAAGGAAGAGATTATTTTTTGTTTACACTTTGGAAATGAACATCTATGTGTTAGTTGCTAGCTTTTATAGTGAAAATATCTTAGTAACTCAACCATGGTTACTTAATAACCCTTGTGTAAGAGCCCATGTGGGGGGGGGGAGTGGGTTCTTACAAGGTGTAAGTGAAATGGTTCCCTAAAATGGGAATCATCCCATGAATTCAAGGAAAGTACTTGTAATTAGATATTTTCTTGGTCCTATCCTTATGAATCCGGCCACATAGGCTTCTATGTGATGTTATATTGATTATTTTGTGTATTGGGTATAATCGTGGGTATTCGTTTAAGCGTAGTTAGGTTTTGGTGCTTCCGGGAATGCCGAAACGCATTTTATCGCGAAACGTAAGCATTTTATGTAACCAATAAAAATAAGATGAACAAAGTTGATAATTATCCTCATAATAATCATTTAACACTTGCTTGATGTAAACGTTTAATCGTTTAATGCCCGTTTACATTAAATGATCATTTTTAGTTTACGCGATTTAACTTAACTATTACGACTTAAGAGCAAACGCGTAAAACCCTAAAAATAAATTGTGAATTACATAATGTCATATAATGACCTAAAACACGAGGTGTTATAGTCTTCCCCTATTAAATGAGCCTTGACCTCAAGGCTTATGACACGGCACTTGACGACGGTGCAGTCTTGGTGAAGAGGTGTGGATATTTCTTCTTGAATTGATCTTCACGTTCCCATGTAAACTCAGGGCCCCGCCTAGAGTTCCATCGAACCTTGACAATTGGGACACGGCTTCGCCTCAATTGTTTGACTTCGCGATCCATGATTTCTGTAGGCCACTAAATTTCCCGGCAAACGTTCAAGCTCTTCTATTATCACACGCCTATAATTTACACTTGCAAGCAACTGCCTCTGCCTCGTTAAGTTGGAAAGTTCATTTGATTGCTTGGTCAGCTCTTGTGGAGCTTAAGCTTGTAAGTAATGGCCTCCAACCTTTTTCATACACCTTGAATGGTCCGATACAATATCTAGGGTTTAAATTCCCCGTTTGCCATAATGTTCGAACCTTACAGGAGAGAAACCTTAAGCATAACTTTATCTCTAACTTGAAACTCCATCGGTTTACGCTTTAAGTCGGCGTTATTGCTACTTTGTCAGATCGCGAGCGTGTTTGAATCCTTTGTTTTATCTGGATGATACCTCTCCGTTGTTGTCTTCACTAATTCTGGACCATGATGAGTTTGACTTGTCCACCTGGGACCAAACACAGACTCGTGAAGGACACTTTTGACCATAAAGGTGCTTCAGAAACGGATGCAGCCTTAATCTAGCATGATACCTGTTATTGTATGAAAAAAATATCAACTAATGGTTAATGTTAACCCTACACATTTCTAAAGTCGATTTTACGCAAGCACGTAGCTATTTCTCGAGAGTTTGGATGGTTCTTATCGCTAGGTCCGTATCGGTTTGCGGTTGATATGCTGTATCTCATATCCAACTCTGTACCACAAAGCCTTCTGAAGTGACTTCCAGAGAAATTTGATGATGCGAATTTCTGGAGGGTCACGATACAGATTAGTTGGACTACAGGTATTCCATGCTTCGTGACTACCTCCTTTAGGTACATTCTCGCCAGTTTATCCATAGGATCTGTTTCCCTCATTGGCATAAAAATGGCAGACTTTGTAAGTCGGTCAACGATCACCCAAATAGTGTCATAACCTTGTGACGACTTAGGAAGCTTCGTGACAAAATCCATCATGATGTTGTCCCACTTCCATTGAGGTATCTCGGGTTGCACTAACAAACCCGATGGTCTCTGATGTTTGGCCTTGACCTTAGCATAGGTCAAACATTTGCTAACATAGGTGGCGATGTTGGCTTTCATATTGGGCCACCAGTATAGTTTCTTCATATCCTGGTACATCTTGTCAGAACCCGGACGAATAGAGTATTAGGACTTGTGGGGACTCGTGCATGATATCACAAGTCCTTAAGTCGCCATAACATAGGTAACCAACCCTACCATTTAAGAACAGAGTTCCAATCCGCACGTGGGATCCAACTTTTCGTTTCTAAGTTTTCCGATCTTTATATTCTCAACCAAATCACCTCCTACATTACCTCTTCTTGATTTCTACTCGGGCTTTTGTTGGCTTCAGTCTGAGCTTTCAAGGATTTGTTTAGGAAGATCCAAGCCAATAGTCATCTGTCTAAGGCCGAACCCTTAGTGGTTCATTTATTCCTTCCTGCTCAGAGCTAACCGCAACAACATTCGCATTCCCTGGGTGCTAATGAATTTCGCAATCTTATCACTCAACAACTCTAACCAAGCGACGTTGGCCTCATATTTTAATTCCTTCCTGATCAAGATGTGTTGTAAAACTCGTAGTGATTCAGTGAACATCGTGCACTTGGTTCGTTACAGATAGTGCCATCCAAAATCTTGTAGAGCGAACACTACTGCCCCAAGTTCTAAATAATGAGTATATAGTTTTTTCATGAATTTGTTACGTTAGTGATGCATAAGAAATCACCTTTTCTCTTTGCTCAACCAGCGCAAAACCTCTTCTTGAAGCATCGCACGTTGGCGATGAAATATTCGCTTACCTCAGGTAATGGCCATGGATTGTTGCACTGCACAACTTTTGCTTCAAAAGTTGAAAGCTGCTTCTTGTTTATCGCCTCCATTACAACCTTTGTCCCCTTTCTGGCGTCTAGTGTGGTCTCATTGACTTGGCGATTTTTGAATAAACCTTTCGTTGATTTTTATAATAGCCGGCAGGCCTATAAATTGGGAATATCTGTTTGGTGTTTTAGGAGACGGTCCCATATTTGATAGATTCAAATCTTGGCTAGGAGTAAGAAGTGAATACCGGACATGTCAATCACGTGACGAAGTATTGTGTTGGGAATTTAGACCAGATTTGATGACAAAAGAATAAAAAGAATGAACACAAGAAGGACTAGAATTCAACATTATGCGATGTTCTAGAAGAATGAAGTCAAACAGTAGTTATCTTCTCATTTAGTGCAGTCAACAGCGATTAATGGCTTGTATTGAAGATTAAATTACAACTTAAAGATTATGCTGATTTAGTGTTCCTAATTATTTAGTTCAACATCATATTAAATACAGTATGACTAAGAGTATTTAATTTAATTGTAGGACTAGAATTAGCTTTCTTTGTAAGTCTTGATCTCTCCCTATATAAAGAGATCATAGACATAGTAGGTTTAGTATCATCCTGAAACATAGAGCTCTCCAATGAGAGTCGGCTAGCAAATGGGGTTACATTTGGTGATATGGGACATCTTAGGATAGAATACGTGTTGTTAAGTGGTTTACACGTCCCACAAAATGTAGTTTATTAGTTGTTAATCCAAAATTATAGTGTTTGGCGGTAAAGGTGGAATCTTCAATATTAAACCTTGTATTGTTTAATATTACTTTCTATTATTCCGCTGCTGCTGATTAATATTATCTATAAGACTGATCCTAGATGGCTTGTTCCCTGGAGATTCCTGTATTCACACTTAGAGAACGGTGGCGTACAATTCTTCCTGTCTTAAGCAATTTCTAAGATCTGCCTAAGGTGTTATTAAATGTCCTTCTTACTTTTTGAGGTATGATCAAAATGTCATCGATGAAGACAATTACAAAAACTTGTCCAGAGACGGTTTACACACTACGGTTTCATTAATGGTCCGATGAACCAACGGTCGGTGCATTAGTGTCATACCAAAAGGCATTGAACTTAGAATTCAGAGTGGGGACGTATCGAGTCTGAATATAGTCTTGGAGGTCTAATTGCGCTGATACTCTCAACTCGTGTTGATACCCTGACCTCAGATCGATCTTTGATATAATTACTCGGACCCTTGCAGATAGGTAAATAGGTCATCGATCCTTGGAATGGGTATTGTTCTTCACTGTCAGTTTGGTCATTCCTGTAATCGAATTGCAATCCGGAAAGACCATAGTTCTTCTTTACCCCCAAACAGAACCGGAGCATCCCAGGGGTGAGGAACTTGGCGCTTATGAAGCCTTTGTCCGTATTAGTTCCTGTAGTTGCTCTGATAGTTCATTAATCTTGGGAGACGGTGATAATCTATTATGGGTGCCGTGGCTACAGGTGTTTAGCACCAGGTACACATATCTGATTCGAACACTCCACTTGTCGAGGTACAGTGGGGTGGTTTATACCCGGCAAGTCATCAGGAAAAACTTTAGTGATTATTCTTAATCTCAACTCGGCACTATCTACAAGTCGTTTCCCCTTTGACACGTCTTCCGTCTTTGTTGCGGTTGATTTTACTAAGAATACAGTGACATCCCTTCGTGTAAGATACTTCTTGAGCCTTAGTACACGAGATGCTAGATGATGTTTAATCGGTCCCGTGTTCATTGCTGCTGCGGCTTCCGTCTCACCTCGAAACGATTAAAATTTCTTCTCTAAGGACATTACGAACGATCTTTTCGCACGATATAAAGGGACATGGTACGCTTTGCCATAACCTTTCACATACCAAATTATCAAGTCAAAATACTTGTTGATTACGGGCTTTACGTCATGTTGAAAGGATGATTTAAGAAGTTTAACGTAACAACCTCCGAATTTATAGTGTTTTATCCCAACGATGCGCCCGTCTAGCTAGTTGACATTATAATCATGATCTTATACAGTTAGAGTGGATAACAATTCGAGAGCTATGTGCCAGTAGATACAGAACTCATTATCGGTATCATAGATAAAAATAGGATGACTTATCGGTTGTTTAGGGAGAAACTATACACGTGCCGTCATTGTTGTCTTGGTGATTGCCTACTGATGCATTGCCCTCGGCATACACCTTGCCCGAGCCTTGGCAGTTCCAACCCGATTACCCGGTTGTTGTTGCTTTAATTATGGAGACAATCCTTACTTGACAATGCCCCTGAGCACCACATTTTAAAACCAAACGATAGCCCCTCTGAGTAGCATTAGTGTTGACAATTTGGTGGGATTCCTTGCTGTCACGAGATAATATTACCAATATGGGTTGCTACTTGTGGCATTTGGAGCACAATGGACAATCATGGTGATAGTTACAGTTGGAACTTAGAGGTCTTGGCTACCTTGTATGGTCTCCTGTTCACATTTCCTATCTTTTTTTGAGAGGGGTGGACATAAGCTCCTACCTGTATTTTGTATCTTGTTTGGTTGCTGGTTTGGTTGTTTCCTGGCGGTGCATCAAACTTTATTTTTTGTCAAGCCTGTCTTTCGCCCAAGTATTGATCTTCGTGTCCACTGAGTCACAGTGGGCCGAACTCATGGCATCCTGCATAGTTTTAGATGGTCTTACGTGGGGTGCCATCAGACACTGCCATGGATCGTGTTGGCAAGCACGACTATATTTCTCACTTTGTCTATTTCTTACGTAAAACATCCCGTACGCACTATTCAGTAGCAAGTTTTGGAAAACAGTTAGCTATAGGTTATCCACTCGGCACTCTTTCACGCTTCAAGTCCACATTTCAAACTGCCAGCTCTTATTTTCGCCCTTGGGGCAGAGTAGAGTATTTGTCTGTCATCATCTTTTTCAGTGTTCCTCCATGGCATTGCTATGGCAGGCTGTCGGAAGTATGTAGTCTTGACGAGGGGAGAGTTCACCATGTAACGAGATTTCTTGTCAGGGTAGACGTAGCAAATTTGACCTAGCATGCTACTATACAGTTGCTTATGCTATAAATAAACTCCATCTTTTAAAACCTCTGAGTGAGTCCAACATCTCCCTCAGTGCCCTTGAAGTTTAAGGGTTGGCATTTTAGGAAGTCCAGGTAGGTGCATTCACGAGCAACTTGCACAGGCCTTCTGGCACCCGTTCCTAAAGTATGGCCTATCATCGCCATTCTTGGTTGTCATAACGTGCTGCCTGTGCACTTGCAGTAGTACCGCCGTTCGTCATTCAGTATCTGAATGTTGGGCATGTGACTGATGTAGTGGGGTATGGATGTGTCTGTGGACTGGTGTTGGTGTGCACCTGGGTTTTTTTGTTTAACCTCGTAGGTCCTGTCTTTGGTGACCATTTTCTGTAAATCACAAGAAATCATTATATACCTATTAGATTTCATATACTGTCATTACTAATGGACATAACATATACACATTTATATAACGTTGATCACATCACACAGTGAAATGTATACAACTGTTATTTGAATTAACCATGGTAGAACCAGAAATCAACAGTTCTTTATACTAATTCAGATTTCATAGATAACGTTTAATCCGTCCATTTCATATATATATTGGAAAAAACATCATGTTTCGGTTCAGATACAAAATGATACTACACTCCCTGGTTACAGACAAAAGTAACACCTATAGCCGATACTAGCTGAGATATACCCGTAACACTTAGTATGCTGTAACAAGTTAGATAATACCTGAACAAAAGACCTCTATCTGGGTAGCTACAAAACAGAAAGTTCTATACCAGTCTGCTAGTGGGATAACCCATAATACTTAACAGGCTGACCTAGATTAGCTACTGAACTCTATACCGAATCTAGGAACTGCTACCAGCCTCTCCTGGTGCATCAGGCTGTGCCGGACCTTTTGCGGGTCCATGCTGCCTCTGAAACTCGGCCATCTGAGTCTGTAGTCCTTTTAGCAACTTTAATGCCTTAGTCAACTGGACCTGCCTCTGGTGGTCTACTGCCAACAACTCTTTAATCCCCACTTGGTCTTTTGTGATCTGATGTTGCATCTCTGATGTCTACTGCCTGACTCTCTCAGATATAATCGGTCAGCTGCCTGCATACTGTTGCAATCTCTGACTGCTGACCCTATCAATACAGATCGTAATGCCATAATCTCTGAACGTGTCATATAGCTGACCTTATGGAGCGTCCCCAATGACCTCTCGGGAAAACCAGAGCTCCTCCTGATCTAGTAATGTTTGCAAGTCTCATAGTGGTATCTGACTATCATCAACACATTGTCTCTACAATATGAGATATTCTTGGGGTCTGCCTGTCCTGAGGATCACCTATCACAGCATAGATATCCTGCGTTTGTCATGCTCCTGGGGGACTGCGTAAAGCTCAAGGTACCCTGAGTTTTGACCTCGTCTAGGGTTCGGTGCTACTCCTCCTCAACAGTCTCGCTTCGTGGGTCTCTACCCAAACATCTCTATCTCAGTAACTGAACCTCCTCGGCTCTCTGTGTCTGATCTCGGTATCCATGAGTACCGTTAAACCTATAGTCTGCCCCTATGCCCTCCAGTCGGTTAACAGCAAATTGAACCCATCTCCAATACTCGCATACCTAGTGTCCAAGGTAACACCCAAAACTCTTCCTGAGGTTGTAGTGTTAATCTCGGGTACTGTCTGTCTCTATAGTCAGAAGATAGTAAACTGCAAAGGTGGTGTTGAAATAGGTAGTGGTAATGGTTATGAGAAGTACGTTGGTGATCTCGGCTTTTAGGCGGATCATAGCAGCCTGATAGCCCGACGGATGAATAGGGCTAGCAGGTGGTGACGCAGGTAATACCGATGCTGGTGGTGATGCTGGAAGTGGGGGAGATGGTATCTGTGGTAATAGAGATGATAGTAGAGTAAGTGGTGATAGTGGTGGAGTGGTTAAGGCAAGAAGTCTCTCGACATCTTCCCTTTGGTGGAAGTGCTATGGTGGCTCAGTCCGGATAGATAGATCCTGAGCAGTCTTACGTGTATAGGAGTGACAGAGGGCGGCGAAAGATTCTGGGTGCTCCTCCTCCTCCTTATCCTCGTCCTCGTCCTCATCCTCATCCTCATCATTGGCATCATCCCTATCGGCAAGGTAATCAGTTGGATACCTCTGGGATCTCTCTTCGTCCTCCTACCTGGCTCCTCCTTCGGAGTCAGATCAGGAAATATCCTGGTGAATCGTACAGTGGGTGATTGGCAGCTGCAGGTTAGTGGTGCTCCTTGTCGGAGTAATATCTTCCTCACGGGTGGCATGTACTCAGGGTACTTCGGCTCAGGAACAAAGTCAGAGGGGCTGGTGGTGATGTTTGGACTCCTGGGGCCAGGTATGTAGTCAGGCGATGTGGAAACCTAATAAGCCTGTTTTGTGTTAGATATGGGTCCTCTGGCATAATGGGTGGTCCATCGACTCTTGGTGAACCAATGTTTGTCCCATCCTCAATATGGACTTAGTATGACATGCGTGTAGGGGGACCGTGGAATCTTCCGAATCTGAATAACCGTATATGAAAATGTCAAAAATAACCTTATCTTAGTATCTTATTATGACCTATGATAGTAGTTATACATTTATATCATAACAGATATATCAATCATGAATATCAATCATGCATGCTTCTAGCTACCGATATTGCACAAGTAGTGTTTGTGTTTGTATGTCCCTGTGGACAAGCCCCCCTTTTGTTTTATAAGTCATTTTGAAAAGGTTATTAGTCCAGCAAATACATTTTGACATGGTTCTCTATACCTTGGCTCTTGATAACATTCTATAACACGGCAGAAAGTTGGGGTCCTAGCGGAATAAGGTGTTACTGGGTCGTGTTACGTCTTAGTCATTGATCATGATAATATAATTGAACGACAATTAAAAGTCAGTTTTAAAACTGATACATTGGATTATACAAATTGTTTACAAATGGTGAAAAGCTTCACGTTGTTATAATTACATAGATTCCAGCCATAACAGATATACAAAATGTAATGCGAACTAAATCTTTAGATGCGGAACATCAATAACATAACCACATTGTATCCCTTTTTGCCACCCGTGCCCTATTGATATACTGAAAAACATTTGCATTTAAAACGTCAACATAAAGGTTGGTGAATTTAGGTTTATGTAAATGTTAGAAGCAGGACCGTCACGACTGTCCCGTGATTAATGATACAGATGCTGACATCACAAATGAATTTCGTATTTTTCCTAAGCTCTTGACACCAAAGCTCGTCATAATGAATGAATCTATTATAAATATTGCCATACATTGGCCTCGTGGACGATGTTCAACCTGTAAATCCAAAATACGGAAAGATAATTCGTTCGTTTCCCTGTGTTAGCTCTGGTTCACCCGAACCGGGTGAGGTCATCCGCAAATAGCCTATTATATTCTATTCGCGCTTCTAACATTTCAAATAATTGACAGTTCATGATTCTATGGCAATAGTGGGGTATCGCTACTTAGGCTAAAAGTAATCATTTGATAATATGTACACTTGGTCTCTCCAATTTGTAGAAAACATTGTTATGTTTCTCATCCCCAAAAACTTGGTAAATCATAATTGTAAAACATGGGGCTATGAACTCCCTTGAAGTGGAGTAAATTGTTTAATAAAATATTGTCCAAATTAAAAAAAGTGTCACGCTACGCCCAGAATGCAACATAGTTAATATAGGTCGATATCAGTATAGTTCAGGTCACGAGTGTAATTTTATAACCATCTCAACTTTTTGTTCTTACAAATACCATATATAATCCTATATAGTTATCATAGTTTTCCAAGCGTTTGGGCTATCATATTTTAGAGGTATCGACATGACGTACGAGGAGCTAGGACACTTTAAATCGTAAATCCAACAGCTCGTCAATACGCCATCCGAAGAGGCCTCATTATGAAATTCCCTAGTAATAT
Source organism: Tanacetum coccineum (assembly GCA_026074375.1). Classification (NCBI taxonomy): domain Eukaryota; kingdom Viridiplantae; phylum Streptophyta; class Magnoliopsida; order Asterales; family Asteraceae; genus Tanacetum; species Tanacetum coccineum. Next base: position 28,529 of record BQNB010006186.1, on the reverse strand, counting down.
AGCACTTTGATAAACTGATAAACATCATATATGTTTCTTTATAGCTACTAGATCACCATCTAATCGTTTTTAGTGGAAATTGTATTTTTAAGTAAAAACGTTTATAATTACGCCTTTAGCAAAATCGATATAACTTTGTGTTTTATGTTTGTTTCGGCTAATTTTCTTAGCCACGCTGATTTGTATTAAGATCGATTCAGTGATCATAAAATCCTTATTTAGAGAGTTTTCGAGATTTCTGTTGTGAATAGTGTTTTCACTGTTATTAAGATGTGACAACCTTATTTAAGAAAAGATCTGTATAATGTGTTAGCTTGACGCTAGTTATAGCTCTGTTTTAGCGATTCTTTCGAAACACGTTCCCGTAATTGAAAGTATTTGATCATAATCTACTTGTTTACAATAGTATATGTTGCTATCATGTAATAGTATAACCCTTTATATAAAATTGTTTTATATAAGTATTTAGCGTCGTAAACTCGTAAACGTTAGCGTTTATCTTCTTAAGTTATAAAATTGATTTTCAAGTTTCTTTTCATTTGGAATCCTTATGAGTATGTACTATATTTATAAACTAATGTGGCTCTGTTAACATTTCGAACCAAAAAATAAAATTATCAAAGGTCTGTGATTATAACATGTTTTAAGTTGATTTTGTACAATGTAGCGTTGACAACACCTTGTTAGTAACCTACTTTTACAACTACTTATATCTTATGATTTAATATATAAGTCATTATGGTCAATGTTTTGTCCAAGAGCTATATAAGTATAACAAGAATTAACAAGCTATTTACACCATTTTCACTTGTAACTTATTAAGTTAACATTAAAACCCTAATTTGTTCATATACATGTTTATACTTAACCAAGTGTGTTACAGAGCTATAATTCATTTGAAACTATCATAATGCATACCATTATAACATGTATAAATATAAGTTCACAAAACATTATCAAGAGAGTAAAAATACCCTTCAACATATTCAAAATATCGTAATTGGTGTTTTATCTAAATAGAGCCATTATGGAACATTATAAATCTTAGTTATGAAATGATTAAGCTTTTAAATAACCTTGTGTGGATGAGTAGAGGCAAGAATAACAATCACACCCTTGTGATTTAAATCCTTAGCTAGTAAATATAAGATGAAACCCTAATTTTTCCCAAGTAAACCCTAGCTTTATTTTCTTGCTTCTTCCTTGCAAATGGTTACACAAGCGCTTGTAACACTTAGTAGGTCTTAGATATGATGTGTTTATGCTTGTATATGTGGTAGAAAATTTTGTATGGATTGTGTATGATAATGATTTTAAGCCATGGGCTAGTATAAAGGAAATGGGAGGGTTTTGATTTTGTGTCTAACACTTTGGGAAAAAGGAGAGGTGTGTGTTTTCGAGCTAGTAAGGCTTTATCTAAGATCAAGGAATGCCTCAAGGAGGTTCTAGTGCAATAGGTAAGTGGTTTACAAAAGATGAATGACTTGTTCCTTGATATGTGTTGTTAGCTCTGATATTTTAGGGCATAGCAGTCAGCCCTTTGATAGTTTTATTGTCATTATCCCTACAAATCGGCGCATATACTCATATTTGGATGATTTTTGTATTTTGTTTTATTGGGTATAATCGTGGGGATTGTTTATGCGTTGAGTTTTAGGTTTTGGTGCTTCCGGAAATGCACGAAAACGTCATTTTTTCAACAAAAGTAAGACAATTTTAGTATCAATAGAAATAGATGAACAAAGTTGATGTAATTACTCCACTTAATAAGATTTAACACTTGACTTGCTGTAAACATTAATCGGTTTATTGCCGATTTAATGGAGATGATCCTTTTTAGTTTTCGCTCGCAAATTAGCCGTTAACGATTACGATGTATGAGCAATCGCGTAAAACCCTATAAAAATAGATTGTGTATTATAATGTCGTACAATGACCTAAAACACGAGTGTTATAAATGAGTTATCTAAACAGTTAACAAGGAGTCAAAAGATACTTGGGGCTAAAAACTACCAAACCTAGGCGTTTACAATAAGACTTGAGCCTAGATACACACCACACACTTTTTCTAGAGTGTTTATCATCTGGACACAATAGAAAACGTATAGACCTATTATCTTCTTTTTTATTAACTAGGTGATATTAGGTCTACAAGGATAGATGTATTAGAAACACTAAATCTTCCTAACTTTTATAATTATCTTCTTAGAAATCTTCTGTAATCTTCCATCATTTGAAGAATTCCTCCTTTGTCTTTTAAGTACCTTCCTCTTTTCTTTTATGTTTTGTGCTTATCAATCTCAAAGATATAATCCCGCAAACAACTCATTCCCCCTAGACTTGATAATGAAAATATCAAGATAAGCAAATATTCCCCTGAAGCTAACTATTATATGAAAGAATATGGTCTATGCAATTCTCCCACAAGGATCATGTAAGTTGTCACAATCTTCTTTTATAAATCTCTTTAATTATGGAGATCGTTAAGCCCCTTCTAGGAGATATTTTACAAATATCACTTGTACAATTTTGTAGCACAACTGAATTATTCAAAGAACTACATGATATTAAACAAGGTTTTATATTAGTTACACAAAGGCCCTAATATTATTTGATCAAGATAATACGGTTACCTACTGTAACAGGGATTAAGAGATCCTTGAGGCTATACTATCTATTAACTACTATCTATCTAACTACTAGATAAACGTGTATACACACACACGTTTTCTAAACTCTCATATTAAGAGTTCTATGTTTCTGGGATGCGTATACCAGACGCCTAATACCTTTTATATATATGGTTTACAAGAAAACCTAGAGTATTAAGGAAGCTATCTTTGATATTCTTTGACTTTTCAATGCATATCTTCATGGAAATCTTCTAGCTTTTAATTCTTCCATATGTAGAATACCAAAGTGTCATATTAAGCTCTTATGTTTCATTCGTCTTCATATAAGCACATGTAGTTTTGTAATCATCAACTCTATAAACCCAACACTATGAACTCACCTTAACAGGGAAATCTGATTGATGTCAAAATTGACTCAAATGGAAGTAAACAGCTTTTTCACGCAACCTGGGGTAATATGTCAAGTCTTAGTTTTATATTTCAAAACTTTATTTCATAAAGTTTAACATAAATATTAATTTGGTTTATTAACTTGTGAAAATATCATATCACTGTTCAGGCTATCATAATCCAGAGGTCATGTAGTAAACGAGGAGATAGGACACTTTAAATCGTAAATCCAACAACTCGTCAAAACGTCTACCCAAATGGAAGCCCCTCACATGAAATTCCCTAGTAACGTGACACGTTATAGTTTAAATGATAAGATTTTATCTTTTTAAGTTTCTTCAAAAGCTAGTGAATGATAAATTATGTTAAATATATAACATAATTGATTTATAATGTTTTGATCGATGAATGAACGATAAATGTGTCGGGTTTTAATAAAATTGAGTCTTATAATGTTTAAATATATTTTTATTATTAAATGTAAAAATATTACATTTTATACCCTCAAGAATTTAAAAATGGCAATATATACCCTTGGTATATATTATTTTACACTTTAACCCTTAACTTTAAAGTTTGGCAAAACAAGTCCTTGTAGTTAAACTTTAGAGTATTTACATTTTTGGCCCGAAAGTTTAATAGTTTCAAAAGTTACAATATATACCCCTCATGCATAAAACGATTTGCGTTTTTTGTCCATATTCGTTATACGTTGTGTTTTTAATCTCGAAATTAATTTGCAGCATTTATCTTATTACAATAAGCAAAAATAAGTTTGATTTTATAGTTTTAACAAGCTTATAGCTTATGAAATGAGCTTATGAGCTCGAAAACTCAAAAGGGTGCGTTTGGTTTTAAAATTATAACCCACTGGGTTAGAGCTTTTATGGTTTGTTTCTAAGCTTACTAAAATGATATTATAGCTTATTAGAGTAGCTTTTAGGACTAGCTTATGGCTTTTAGCTTATTAAGGTTTTCGAAAAGGGTTTTTAGGGTTTTTAGAGGTGCGTTTGGTTTAGGAAAACCAAACGTGTAGGCTTGGGGTTTAAGGGCTTAATCTACGAGATTATAAAAGGTGTATAAGAGCTTATTAGGATTAGAGTAAGCTTAAACTAGCATATTTGGATTTCGCATGGATTAGGATTCCCAAAATAGGTCGTTTAGGGCTTGGCTAGGTTTAGGTGTTTTCAAAAGAGTATTGCTTATTCAAGAGGCTAGAACAAAGCTTATATATGATCTAAAACATGTTAGGAGCTTATTAAACAAGTTATAAGACTTATAAGAGCTTGAAATGGTTCGAAGTGGGTGAATATGGGCCGAATACTTAGGAGATAAATCAAGGACTATTCATCTCTTATTCCTTGGTTGCAAAATAGCTTAAAGACCTTTCCTTCCCTTCCTTAGCTTGGCTAGAACCTAATTTTGAGGTAGTATATAGCTTAAATGTTAAATTATGGAAGCACGCATGTATGTGTGTATTTATAAGGCCAAGACTTGGAGTGGTGGCCAAGTTTTAGCAACTAGTATGCAAGGTGACTAGTGTAAGCTAGGTGTATAGCTTGAAGAGGTGTTAGGGGGTTGGAAAGGCTCGGTTCACCAAGGTGGTGACAAGGAGGTGACGAGGTGGCGGCATGGTGGTGAAAGGGTGGTGACTAAGTGGTTTACTTAGAGCATAAGGTGGTGACAAGGTATTGAGGGTGCTAGCTAGGTTAAGACTTGGTTTAAAACTAGTTAGGGGGTGTCGAGTTTGCTAGGGTTTTGATTTAGGGTTAGGGTTAGATTAGGACGAGTGTGTGGAGTAAAATGGAGGGAAAATGGTGTTTAAATGTGGTGCATTGGGGACTTGTAACTCGTGCTAGAATGGTGGTACGAAATGCCTATAGATTTTAGAGGGAAATGGTTTAAGTTTTGAATTCGTGCATTGTCGGGTTGTACCTAGGGCTTAATGGTGTTGTACTAGGGTTTTGGAGGGAAAAGTAATTTGAAAATTATGCATTGGTAACTTGTACAAAAGTCTTATAAGTTTGTACATTTGAATCATATGGAAACTTACATGTAGTCGGGGTTTTGATATAAACTTTAACGTATAATGTTCGTTTTATAATAATGTTATGGATGGTATGTTAAATAGATAACATACATGGTAAAGTGGATATTAGAACATATATTTGACATATTATGACGTTTACTTGATATAAACGTAGATGGAGTTGGCATTGGTAGTTGCGTGAGCTCGTTTACTTTGGAAATGTAAGTTACGTTACATAATGGATAGAATAAAACAAAAACATTTCCGTGAAAATGGTTATACTTAATATAATAGATGGAAACAATAAACAAAATAAAAATAAATAAGAACCAAAGATAAGAATCAAAACCGATCACAAAGAAGAGAAAACATTAAATGCACAACTTAAAATGTTGAAAATACAACAATCCCCGATACAATGCGCACCACCTTTCCAAGGACATGACGCAGGTGATTTACTTTCTTACTTACAAGGGGCGAAGTTGGGCTTTGGGCTTGCATGGGTTTCACATTCCATGGGCCTCTATTCCTTGCTAACTCTAGACCGTATGCGTATGTTTTCCAAACTTACTTATACTAGCGCTAACGACCTTGCTATATCTATGTGTGCGACGGCGATCACCCTGAAGCACTTTTTGTGTGATTCCTAATCAATCTCCCCTATAGTAGCGCCGCTCCATTTACAAAAACATTAACCTAGCATACTATGCTAAATATCCTCTTAAGTCTTGAGCTCCGTTCTAACAGATTCAATCATTGAACTTCTGACTGATTATTGATGTAAGTGAATCATTTGACTTTTAGGTTTGAGATTATTTCTTCACTATCTTGCACACTTAGAACTGTGATACACAAGGAGCACCTCAGAGATCATACATCAACTATACAAATCTTGTTTTGGCCATAAAACGGGAGAGGAGATGAATCCTGTGGTGACTATTTATTTTTAGTACAGGGACCCCTGTACAATCTACTGAGCTCCATCTTTAGTGAACTTGTAACTTCTGGACCGACTTGCTCATAATACCTTTTCATGATTCTTGTTGACCTTGAAAAGCTTAATGTTGCATCTTTCTTGAATACCATTAACTACAACACACTTCGTCCCCTTCAAGAAAGACGTTCGGATCAATCAGCACGTGACAATAAAACTTCTTTGAGAATTACTTTGACTTTAATACGTTGTCACTTCAAGCTCAAGTATGACCACGGATCACCAGAGTAGCGGGAAGTGAGCTGAAAAGCAGTGTTTCTCTATAGACAGCACTTTCATACTGCTTCTTTATGTTTTTGAGGCCACGGTGTATGAGCAAGACAGGCTTCTGTAATCTGATTAGTCACTAGAACCAGGTACCCTTACCCTCCATCTTTAAGTATCCGGTGCATAAAATAGTTAGTCAACATAAAGCGGGTGTTGAAACGAATTAATGGCTTTGTCATTCGCTAGAGTTTGGTTAGAGTAAACTTCTGAATCTGTGAGGAATCCGAACCTGGAACAGTGTAAGTTTCAGAGTTCTAAATGTTAAAAGAATATCTTCCGCTTTTGACTAAGGTATATTCCAGCTAAAACGTGATATAAGAATCTTTTCTAACCAACATTTGCATTACGTATTCATCAAACTCACATGTCCTCATGTACTAAACGTACTCAAAGACAAACATCCAACGGTAAGAGTGGGACACATACCAAGTGACATTATTCACTGTCTCAAACTCACCTACATTGAAATAAGAAACATAGATTTGAAAATCACGACAGTGATCAACTTGCTAAAGTGATTTTCATGTGACACATCGAGAGCTTGTTTACTCCATTTCAAAAAAATTCATCATCAATCTCGTCATTATTCAATCCTTGAAACATAGTTTGGATTCTTAAAATAGAATCTGCGACCACTCATTTCTATCTTTCAAGTTGTCACAAAAAGTACTTGATTCGTATACAGAATATGCTCAAGATCACCATCACCGATGAATCTTGTTTAATGTTGCTCACTACTAGAAATTTACCATCTTCACTTAAACATCCAAATCACACTTCGAGGATATGTTTCTGGCAACATCAAAAGAACAGATACATGCTTAGAGACCTACTATACATGTTTCACCATTATTCCAGACAGTATGTGCTGAGTATAAGCAAGTATAAATTCTTTGAGACACAAGTCTGGTCCTCTAATTAGAATACATAAAAATGGACTGATCATCTTTTGGAGGCATCCTATACTCAATAGTGCACTATGATTTTTTTAGAGATCGGCCTAAGGCTGGAGCAGAACTGACACTCTTTTCATCCACCAAACTCAGAGTGAGAAAGTTGATAGAAATGTATGTCAATCACTCCGTGTAGAAATGAAACAATGAGTCCTTTGAGAGACCTTGATGTACTACAGAGATGGTTGTTCATAGCGCCAATTAGGATTGAAGATGGGATCTAATGAAACTATCTTCAATGTCAAAAAACAACTTAGTGTTTCCGACACTATTATTGCTGACCTGGTTCTTCTTGCCTAAGTGTTATAAGAAGGGCTTCTTCTTATTCTCCACCCCTTTATCCTTCAACTCATATACTCATTTTCCATCTTCAACGCCTCTAAAACTAATATCTACTCCCGGACATGACTGTACCTTTAACAGTAACCTACTAGTGAGAGGTTTATTACCATGCGTTAAGCTCCATCTCAGTCGCGGAGTCACATACATATCCTTAATTCTTACTTTCTCTCCTTTTGTATCATACCTAAAGGACTTCTAATCTCTAATCATACATCTAGTGGAGTATCCTGGGTAGATCCCTCCGATGACCTGGCTGGACATCATGGGATTTGAATACCTGATGCCTACCACCCTATAACTCATAAATTGAAAGTACATGGTCCGCGTTATCATTTGGGTTATACCCATCTCAATCAACAAACCAAAACACATTGAGAATTTTCAATCCAAGCTGTTTTGATATAAATATCAAAAGATTTACACTTTGAAAGTTTTTCATCATCACTAAAAGCTCCCCCTTAACATGTGCATTGTAATCGTAGTACATGCTAAGTGTAGAGTGCATTGAGTCCATTTTATCTGATCACATTTCAATACAGATTAGATTCAGTTTAATCACATTTTCTTCCCTTATCCAAAATGTTAATCCCTTGATATTTTGGATATCAATTGATTAAACTTTCAGGGACAAAATGTTACATAATGTCTAATAGGAACATTTTAACGCTCCCCCTCAATTTTTGAGGGTTTATAAGACAGTGTTGAGTACAATAATTTTAAATTTTTTGAATTTACTAAGACATTCTTGAAAATTTTGTACTCAAGCACTACTTATTATCACCTTAAATTCTACACTACTTATATACAAATGTCATAAGTTATTTATTACGTACAAGGTTTGACCTGTTATGATGAGGACGTCATATGATAAATCATATGGTCCTTTGCATCAGCCGAAAGTCTCCCTCGTACGGTCTCCAACCAACAAATTTCTCTAAACTCCGCATAATCCTCCTTGTCTTTAGCTGTTTGTCAATTGCCTGGATCATAGCTCCTGCTTTGTCTTTGTCACTTTGTCTCCAGATAGTCTGTGGCAGATACTCCATTCGAATTCCCTTTAGACGATCATTAAGAGCAGTCCGAACATCATTGAGTGTACCGTCACTGAACTTGTGTAGTTCATCAATACGCATCAGTCTGTTCTTTTTGTCTTTGTTCTGGTAAATGAAACCTCTGGGATTGGAGTATGATGTGTAAGCTTCCCTTCTTTTAAGATTGGGTCTGTACGTATCCGGCTTAGTGAGGTTGAGCTTCTTTTGGTAACTTTCGACACCTAATTGAAGATCTTCCACACGCCTTTGGATGACAACGCTTCTTGTGAACATTCTTAAGGAGACATTAAAGGCTAAGCGTTCTTCAACGGTGAGATTTGTCAACTTGCCTTGAACAAGAAGAAGCAGCATGTCTTCGATGTCTTGAATGCGAAGCCTGTTGAAATCGCCTTCCTTGAATTTGTACAGCTTGTCATCATCCCTACGAACAGTGATCCAATCAAGATGCTTGTAGTTATGCCAGTCGGCTATTTCAAGCTTTGTGACAGTAATGATTTTGCGTTTGGAGTAGACATCTCGAGCAGATTCCTTGTTAGCAGCAAATCCATAGAATTGTTGTTTTCGCCCCTAATATGAGATTCCCAAGAGTGCATGTTTGTCATAGCTAACTAGCACTTGACTTCACATTCGGTTAGGGACCAAATCTTCAATCCATTTGATGTGCCCGTAATCTGCAGCCTTGGTCTTCGTCACTGAAGTTGCATATTTTCGGCTTGAGACACCACCGCTTAGATACTCTAGGTCGTTGTTGATGAAGTGATCAAAAGGTATGACACGACGACCTTGAGAATTGGGTATTAATGGTAGTGGCTTTCGTAGATCATGTGGATATTGCTGACCTTCAGGGTTGTTCCAGTCTAATTGTTCAGTGGTTGCCTTGTAGACTTCTTCAAAGAGGTATTCGAGCTCCACCAGACTCTTGCATGATCCTTTCATCAGCTCAAATGTTGGACCGGTTAATATTTCTGGCGTTAAAGTGTCAACCTTAAGTCGGTTCATCACGAATGCTGAGAAGTCAAGAGGAGTGTCCAGCAGCTCATTAAACGATTCTCTCAGATCTTCCTTTTGGGCCAAAGAGCTTAGCCAAGGTTGAACATGTCTATGAGCATTAGGCAAATCTTGTTCCAATCATGACCAGGAGAAGGAAGTTTTGTTGGTCTCTGAAACCAATCAGGGAACTGAGGGGTTTCTTCATTAGGTTGATCTTCAGTAACTCTTGTTTCGAACTCCTGATGTGCGAGTTCTTCCAAATCTTTGGTAGTGTGCATAGGCTCCACTGTTTGAGCAGATTCGCTAGTAGTCTTGTGGTTAGATTTGCACCCTTCATATGACTTGCTAGATGTCTTGGATGTCTTTTCCTTTGGTGCAGTGGTCGACTCTTGTTCTTTTCTAGCTCGTCTTCTCTTGGACCCCCGGTTTGATCCAGCGGATGGTTCTTTGTCTTTATCCTCATCATCTCTACGTCTTTTAAACGAAACAATATCTCTATAAGTGTCAAGTATAAGCTTGTCACTTTCGTAAGCATCAACCAGTGCTTTGTAGAGATTCTTTTGTTCATCAAATCTATGGATTGACTTATTGCTTTCCATCTTGTCTATGAGAATCTTCTTTAGCTCTAATTCAGATAGGTTGGCAACTATAGCAAGATATGTCTTAGATTCAGTGGATGAACAAGTCATAACCTCAGCTTCGAGTTGTTCATTTACTGTCTTCTCAATTTTTGGCAAAATCTTTGAGACTTGAGCTTTAACTTGTTCCTTGACTTGATCCTTGATTATTTTCTTAATGTTATCATCAAGTTTGTTGAGGAAGTTTGCATTTTCAGCTTGGGCTTCATCTTTGAGTCTTTCAGATTGTAACTGAACAGCAGTTTTGATGGCTTCATGCATCTTGTTGGCAAGGTACGCATCAACAATGCTGAGAATTAGATCTATCGGAAACCAAAGCTCGTCATAAATGAATACAATATATAAAGATTGCAATTTCATTGCCCGAGACGATGTTATTCAGTTACATCCTAAAATCCGTCAAGATATACGTTCGTTTCCGTTGATTGCTAGTCACAATCGGCCGAGTCAATCCTAAATAGTTCGTTCTATAACAGTCTGCGCTCAATTTCCTAGTAATTGACAGTTCATGATTCATGGCATAGTGGGTTATCGTCTAAGTAGGATCAAAAACTTAATCATGATAATACATTATGATAAATAATTTGTACACTTGCGATCCAATTTGTAATAACGGTATATATATATAGAGAGAGAGTAGAGAGAGCATTCCTCTAATGCTAAAACGTGTGTACTTCACGCACCTTGAGTGAGTTAAAATTGATAATAATTATCCCTTGTAAAAAACATCACGCTAACACCGAATGCAACCTAGATATTATAGGTCGAATCTGATTTCAAGTACGTTGGTCTAAACACTACTCATATTAATCTTATTATGATAGTTATCATCGGTACTATCGTTCAGGCTATCATTAATTTAAGAAGGTCTTGACATGAAGTCCGTGAGCTATGACAATTAAATCGTAAATCCAACGGCCTAGTCAATTGCGCCATCCGAAGAGGCTCATTATGGAAATTTCCTTAGTAATATAGCAATTTTGATAACTTTTTACATATATTATATATATATATATATATAGATATTATATATATATATTATATATATATTATAATAGTATATATATTATTAGGATACTATATATATTGTATATTTATATTCTATATAGCTATATCACATATTAATCGTTTAAGTGGAATCGTATTTCTAAAGTAAAAATAACGTTTATAATTAGGCTTTAGCATTATATGACATACTTTGCATTTTAAGTCTGTTTTCGCTGCGTTTCTTATGCCACACTTTCGTATTAGATGAGTGATCATAATATTTGCATTTTTAAGTCTTCCGAGATTCTGTGTGAAATAGTGTTTTTATGTTATTTAAGATTATAATATTAACGCATAACCCGTAAATGTCGTATTCTTATTTGTTATAGCTAAAGTTTTTTAGCGGATTTTTTGAAACACGTTCTCGTAATAATTGAAAGTTTTATCATATTAGTTTTGTTTACAAAAGTATTAGTTTCTGCCCAATGAATAGTAACTTTTTTATAAAATTTGTTTTTATAAAGTATTTAGCGGCGTAAACTCGTACTTGGTATCTTCTTCTTTATAAATCGGTTCCGATTTTTTGAGTTTCTAATCATTTTTGGTATCCTTATGAGAATGTACTATCTTTATAAAACTAATATGGATGTTAACAAATTCGAACCAAAACAGAAAGTTTTAAAAGGTTGTGTTTATTATAAAAACAGTTTTAAGCTTGTTTTGTGTTACCATTACGATTCATCACCATGTTTCAATATCTTTCACAAAACTTTTTATCTTTATTGTCTTAAAATATTAGGCTCCATCTGGTCATGTTTTTTCATGAGCCATCTCGAGAGTGTTCCATGATGAATACAGATTAACATCTGTTTATTTCACCAGCTTTACTTGTAACTTATTAAGTTATCATGAATCCCTAATTTGTTCATTATACATGTTAATACTTAACCCACATGTTTAAACACTTATTTCATTCCTTTTACAAATCATATTAGCATCATATATACATGTAAATATGTACACAAAAACAGATCATATGTTAAAATCCTTTTTTCACATATTCAAAAGTATCTATAATGGTGATTTAGCTAATATAGAGATAGAACACATAAAATCTTTGTTATTAAATGATGAAGCTTTTAAAATAATCTTGTGGGTGGAGTAGAGGAAAGAATAAACAATCACACCCTTGTGATTAAACAACCCTTCGCTTGACAATATAAGGTATAAAAACCTAATTTTTCCAAGTAAACCCTAATCTTGGCAATATCTTGCTATACTTTCCGAAGAGAGAGATCGAGATCAATTCACTGCACAGCTCTTAGATAGTACCTTAAATATGATGTGAGAATGCTTGTATGATGTAGAAATCAAGCTATGGAATGAGTTTTCTATAAGTTTTGAGCGTGGGCTATTGTAAGAGAGAAAGAGAGGTTTTGATTTTGTTTAAACCTTAGAGAAGTGAGTTGTGTGTGTTGCCTTGCTATCTAAGCCTTATATACTTAACCAAGGACTCAAGGTAGGTCTTAAGGAAGGTTTCTCTCGGGCAATTGGTCAAGTGTATGTTAAGTGTAAGACTATGGTTCAATTGATATTTTAATATATAGATATTAGGGAAGTGTCTTGGAAACAAGATAATACTTGGTCTTATCTATCCAATTCCGGCCACATACTCATTAATGTGCTTGTTATATTGATTATTTTGTGGTATTGGGTATAATCGTGGGTAATTTTGTTTAAGCGTAGATAGGGTTTGGTGCCTTCCAGGAAATGCCGAAACGCATTTTATCGCCAGAAACGTAAGTGTGTTTCTCGTAGAACCAATAAAAATAAGATGAACAAAGTTGGATAATTATCCTCATAATAATCTTTAAACACTTGCTGATGTAACGTTTAATCGTTTATGCCGATTCAATGATTGGTCATTTTTTAGTTTACGCGATTTAGTTAGCGCTTCCGATTTGAAGCAACACGGTAAAAACCCTAAAAACTGAATTGTGAATTAAAATGAATGTGTGTACAATGACCTGAAGCACGAGGTTGTTCATGTCTTTACCCTGTTATATGAGCTTGTCCTTTTATGGATTAGGACCACGGCACTTGACGACGGTTTGCCAGGTTTTGGTGGAAGCGGTGTGGATATTCTTCTGATATTGATCTTCACATCCCGTGTAAATCAGGGCCCTTAGATTCCAGCGAACCTGACAATTTGATCACGGTTTTCCCTCAATTGTTTGACTTCATGATCCATGATTTCTCATAGGTTCTTCAAACAAAATGAAGCTTGTCATCACTTAGAGTCTTCCAAGCGGATTACGGACTATGGATGTCAGAATAACATTTCTTCAAGTTGGATACATGAAACGTATTTGTGACATGGTTCAGCTTCTCTAAGGAAGCTCAAGCTTGTAAGCAACGGCTCTTACCTTTTTCAACCTTTGAAATAGGTATCCGACAATATATGGTTTAAACTGCCCCGTTTGCCAAACATAGACCCCTTTACATAGGAAGAAACCTTAAGCATAACCTTTATTCAAAAACTTGAAACTCCATGTTTACGCTTTAAATACAGCGTAGCTCTTTGTCGATCACGAGCGGTTTGAATCCTTTGTTTAATATGGATGATCCTCTCAGTTGTTTCTTGCATAATCTGGACCATAAGTTGAACTTGTCCAACAGCGGCTACTAGACACTGGTTTCGTGACGACATTTTGTACATAAAGTGCTTCAAGGTTGCAGCCTTAATGCTTGCTACTTGGATAATGTTTTTTGTATGGAAAACTCGACTAATGGCCAAAGTTTAACCACAACCACGTTCTAAGTGATTTTGCAGTGCAGTAGACTTATTCGAGAGTTTGGATGGTTCTCTCGCTTTGTCGTCGGTTTGAGGATGATATGCTGTACTCATATCCAACTTTTTGTACCCAAAGCCTTCTGAAGGACTTCCAAAAACTTGATGCGAAACGGAGGGTCTTGATTCACAGATAATTAAAACAGGTATTCCATGCTTCGTGACTACTCCTTTAGGTACATTCTTCTAGTTTATCCATTGAGATTATTTCGCTCATTGGATAAAAAATGGCAGACTTTGTAAGCAGTCAACGATCAACCAAATTGTGTCATAACCTTTGTGACGACTTCTTAGGTAGCTTCGTGACAAATTCTATCAATGATGTTGTCCACTTCCATTTAGGTATCTCGGCTGTACTAACAACCCGATTGTCTCTGATGTTCGGCCTTGACCTAGGACTGGTCAAACATTTGCTAACATATTGTGGCGATGTTGGCTTTCATAATTGGGCCACAGTATAGTTTCTTCATATTCTGGTACATCTTGTCAAAAACCTGTTGAATAGAGTATTTAGACTTGTGGGATCGTTGCATGTATCACAGTCCTTAAGTCGCCATTACATAGGTATCCACTTCCTGCATTTAAGCATTGAGTTCCATCCGCACGTGGTTCTACTTTTCGCTCTAACTTTCTCAGGATCTTTTGAATTCTCAACCAATATCACCCCAACATCCTCTTCTTGATGCTTTCTCCGGCTTTCGTGCTTCAGTCCTATAGCTTTTCATGATTTGTTTAGGAAGATCCAAAGCCAATAGTCTTTACTAAGGCCGAACAGTTAGGTGGTTCTAGTTCTTCCTGCTCAGAGCATCTGCAAAACATTCGCCTTCCCTCTGGTGATAACGAATCTCACAATCGTAATCACTCAAACAACTCTAACAAGCGATGTTTGCCTTATTTAATGCCTTTGATCAAGAATGAGGTTGTAAACTCTTGTGATCATGGAACGCCGTGGCACTTGGTTCCGTCCAGTTAGTGTCTCTAAATCTTTGAGAAAACACTATCGCACTAAGTTTAAAATCAAGAGTGTTAGATACTTAAGCTAACCAAATTATAAAAAGCAAAATCTAAAAGCCAATTAAGCCAAAAAGCTAAAAAAATAGTTAAATGAAACACCCCTTTAAAAACTAAAATCACACTTTAAAACTAAAACAGAACTTAATAAGCCTCAAATAGTGAAAACAGATGAAGAACTAAGAGAATTAAGGCTAAATATGTAACACCCCTCTCTGATGAAAGGTATCACTTCATAACCATGGCGTCATATCAAAGCATAAAAGGCATAAAACATAACTGATAACGTAACAAGGTGGAAAGCCGGAAACAAACATCGGCTCCCATTATGAAGTTTAACATGCATAAATGTAAAGGAAGTTTGAAGAACAAAACATGTGTCCAAAACATAAGTCATGCAAGTGTCAACGATAAAAGAAGGGAAGCTAAAGGGTCTCTTCCTAAGCACAATCTCTCATGCCCAACTCCCTCTAGTTACCTGCCGTAAGAAACATGAAAAGAATACGGCTGAGCATAACGCTCAGTGAACGGATATAATGATAATGAAATAATAAACATAAGTCCTGGATAAGGAATATAAAGCAGCGGAAAGATTCATGAGTGTCATGAGGAACCTGGAGAAATATGTCATGAAGAATAGAAATGAACATGTAAAACATGGTTGTTAAGATGTAACAGTATAATGGAATGTCATAGGTAGCATAACATAGCAATAAGGGTTTGCCCACGAGCTCATATAATCATACACAATAATAACGTGCATACATGCATAAAGTAGAGGGGATGCCTCAACATGTACTAGAGGGGTGACCTCTTATAATAAAATGGGTGGAGGGATCAACTCCAATGTGATGGGATGTAGAGCACACACCAACCAATCACCATGAAACGTATAAACATGTAAACTAGGATGCACCCATACGCCCCGAATAATAATGGCCAGACATGAAATAAAGTAACATGAAAAGGGACGCCGCGTGAAATCACTCTCAACGCGAAAGAGTCATGACACAGGTGCCTCAAGTGTCATGGTCATGGTACCTCCATAACTAGGTGGTAAGTCACATAAATCATGGTCATGCATATATATATAGCTCGGGCAGTGGGACATGAAATAAACATGGAATAAATCATGGCAAAATTTAGAAATGGGGAAGCATAGCAGTTCTGGGGAAATGAATCATGAATAGAAGGAATGTCCTTACTGAAAGGACGGAATATCCGTACCTGGACAATGAAGCAGTGAAAGGAAGAAAACAGAAAGATATCACTCCGTCTTCACACGTGCTACATGATAAAGAGCTTGTATAAGTTACTTGTGCATGATTTAAGTTTCTTTCTATTTTTAGTAACTTTCCATTTTTGGCAGCTTTCTATTTTTTTGTAACTTTCCTTGATTAGTATACTTGTATGTTTCTTGGATTATTGGATACCATGATTTGTATCTTATTATACTTGATATTCTAAAAGTAGTAACTTTCCTTATTTAGTAAGTTTCCAAAAATAGCAGGTTTCTATAAATAGCAGCTTTCTAAAAATAGCAGTTTTCCATAAATAGTAACTTTCTAAAAATAGCAGGTTTCCATAAATAGTAGCTTTCTAAAAATAGCAGGTTTCCATAATTAGTAACTTTCTAAAAATAGCAGGTTTCCATAAATAGTAACTTTCTAAAAATAGCAGGTTTCCATAATTAGTAACTTTCTAAAAATAGCAGGTTTCCATCTCTGTGTGTCCTTGTGATTAATAATAATCTATTGTTAATTAAATTTAGATAAATCATGTTATATAATTACTTTAGTATAATTGGTAATTAATTATAATTGGGGACATAAATGACCATTTTCATGATCTTCATGGTAAAAAAACTGTAGTTAATTAAAGTTAAAGGGTTTAAAGTATCATTTCCATAAGTTAGGGGTCATAATTGTCATTACTTGTAAGTTTAAGGTCTAAAATGCAATTTATTAAAGTCAAGGGTTTTAAGATGCACTTAGGGTAATTATATAAATTTCCGACGGTCGCAGTTATCATTTCCATACTCGGTCATGATTACACACATATGTTGCCAAGCCCATTGGGCCTCGGCCCTGTCTCGGCCTAAACCACACACAAACGTACCTCAAACATGAGTACCGAGCCCATTGGGCCTCGGTTGGACTCTTGGGCTACACGGCCCCTACCACAACAATAATAAGCCCGAAATAAATTTAGCTCATAAGCCCACACTTAAGCCGAACAACCTTAAGCCATAAGCCCATATATAAACCGAAAATCATTTAAACCATAAGCCCATATGTAAGTCGAAAATCATTTAAAAGTCATAAGCACTTGTTTAAGCCGAAACAATTTATATCATAAGCCCTTATAATAAGCCAAGCCCTTGACACATAAAAAGAAAAGTATGCCGAAAATATACCCATGATTTTATTTAAAGGTGTATGCCGAGTACTAGGTACTCGGCTTGGTTTTCTTGGCCACAACCTCACCCGACTTGATCATGTATAAACCCATACATATGTGCCGAGTACCCATTGAGGTCTCGGCTTGACTATATGGCCGAACAACACTAACGCCAACAATTTTGTGTGCCGAGTACCCTAGGGGTACTCGGCTTGGTCTTGGATCGAGTAAAGCCTGACGCAACCAACCCCCCATATTATAACATGCATATACCGAGCCTTATAGGGTTTCGGCTTGATCCTTCGACCTCAACCCCAACGTCAAATATCCCCATGTCAACATATAATTATGCCGAACCCCATAGGGGTCTCGGCTTGTTTTCCTTTTGGTCAATATCACACGACAAGATCATGGTAAAAACATATATATGCCGAGTACCCATTGGGTCTCGGCTTGGGTTCCTTTGGCCTAAGATCACTCGAAAATGAGTCCCCAAAACCACATAAGTGCCGAGTACTCTAGAGGTACTCGGCTTGTTTTTCCTTCGACCCGCGAACCACACAACTCAACTCATGAATCGATTTAAATTATTTTCATATCATGGCTTCATTCTTATTATTTCTTAAGGTTTATTTTCATGCATGCATAATATTTTAGAAAAGAGATAGAAAGGTTTTCATGGTTTACCGATTACAGGAATAGATCGAGGATGGAATAGAGATAGAAAACACAATGATTCCACGAACCAAGATCAAAACTTGTTCCTTTCCTCCTGTGTGCCGCCGGTTTATAGGAATATTTTAGGGTATCGTAATATGAATTCTTGTAACAATAAATGAGATAAAATCTAGTTCCCTGGAATTAATAGATAGGGACATGGGCTTGGGCCTTTAAAATTGGACTTGGGCCTTTTCTTTTCTTGTGCATTGCCGAAATCTCCATGAGCCCAAAAGAAGTTTGTAGTTTTATTTTTATGTCATATTTCGTACCTTCCGTGTGTTTTCATATACGTAGATTTAAATTTATTTGTGCGTTAACTTGTCATGATATTAATTCCATAATTTTCTTGTCGTGATTTTATTGTTTACTAAATTTTTAAATTTCATGGTATTTTCATGTGGGTTTTACAACTCTTCCCCTCTTAAAAGAATAATTCGTCCTCGAATAGAGAACATGATACGACTGAAAAGAACATACCAGATCATGGAATAAAAAGAGGATAGGGAAGTTCCAGTATAGACTCCTCGGTTTTCCCAAGTGGGCTTCCCGGGTTCAGGATGTTCTCCAAAGGATTTTAACGAAAGGAATTAGTCTTTGTTCCCTCATGACTCTGACTTGCCGGTCTAGATAGACCTCAGCTCTATCCGTGTAAGATAAATCTTCACGGATCTGACCAAATGGATAAGAGACAACGTGGAGATGATGATACTTGTAACCTCTGAGTAAAGATACATGAAATACGTTGTGAACATGAGAGAGTTGGGGAGGTAACGCTAAACGATAAGAAACCTCACCACGCGTTCCAGAATTTCAAACGGTTCTATAAAACGAGGACTAAGCTTGCCCTTAATACCAAAATGCCTGACTCCACGAGTAGGTGATACTTTCAAAAAAAACATGTTCACCAGGCTGAAATTCTAACAATCTGCGATGCTTGTCGGCGTAACTTTTCTGACGTGTCTGAGCCTTCTTAAAGCATTTCCCTGGCGAACATCGACTCTCATTGGTCACCTCAATCATCTCTGGGCCACAAGAACCCGCTCACCGACATGGTGTCCCAACCATAGGAGCCACGGCATTTCCTACCGTATAAGCATCTCCAAAGGGAGCGCACTTGATATTGCATGCCAAACTGTTATATATACGCGAACCTCAACTAAACAGATGTATCGTCCCCAATTTCCTGTCCATTCTAATGCACAATGAACGTAAAATGTCCTCCAGTGTCCGAATCGTAACGTTCTGACTGTCCGTCAGTCTCTGGATGAAAAGCCTTACTGAACTTTGAGGCTGGTTCCCCAAGCGTTCTGTAAACCCTTTCCATAAACAGACTGAAAACTTGGATCTCTATCGGATACGATTGGCTGATGGAGTACCGAGTAGTCGCACGGGATTTTCTTGCTGAAACATCATCCTCCAATCTACTGATGGAAAAATCCATAATATAGGAAGAAAATGCGCTGTCTTGGTCAAACGATCCACGACAACCCAAATAGCGTCGTGCTTCCTCTGAGTCCGTGGTAAACCTGTAACGAAGTCCATAGATATTTCGTCCCATTTCCAAACAGGAATCTCTAATGGTTGTAGTAACCCACTTGCACGCTGATGTTCGATCTTAACTTGCTGACAGACAAACACTTTGATACTATGTTGCTACATCTCGTTCATACCACTCCACCTGAAGGTGTTTTTCCTTTGAGATCATGATACATCTTCGACGAACCCGGAAGATAGAAAAGGAGAACTATGAGCTTCGGTGTCATCAAAACCTTCGAAGTGCAGGATACTTCTGGTACACATAACTTAGTGCCCTCCACAGATGCCATCACTATCAACATGAAACTCGTTCTGCTTGTCTAAATTCCTTATGATGGTCCCAGATTTCCACCGTCTTCCTTTTGAAGCTGCCTTATATCTGAGAAATAAGTTAGGCTCAACCCTCAACAAGCCCAGAAACCATTCTGTCCACGAACACATAACTCATGTTCCAAACTTTCCTGATCACGAATAAATCTCTTCTTCTACTTGACGCCAGTAATCATACCTGATTTCCTACTAACGCTCCAGCCACCACAATTTTGCCTTTCTCCCGAGATGATCCTGAATATTGGTGTCATAATCCTTTAGTAACTCTAACCAACAATCTCTGTCTCATATTTTAAATCTCGCTGAGTGAAAATATACTTGAGACTTTTATGATCGGTAAAAATGTCACATGATTCGCCAATAAAGGTAGTGTCTCCCAAATTTTAAGAGCGAAGACTACATCTGCTAATTCTAGGTCAATGGGTAGATAGTTTCACCTAATAAGTTTTTAGCTGTCGTGATGCATAGGCTATCACTTTCCCCATGCTGCATAGTACACAACCCGACCTTTCTTTGATTCGCATCCTATAAAATCTGAAATCCACCTGAACCGGATGGGAGAGTAAGATAGGTGCGGAGACTAAATGCAGCATAAGCTCTCGAGCTCTCCTCTACGCACGTCGTTCCAAACAAATCTTCTCCACCCTTTCGCAGAGCTATGACAATGTAGGCAATCTGTGAAGAACCATCTACAAATCTGCGATAATAGCCTATAATCCGAGAAAACTCTTACATCAGTCACGGACGTCGGTCCTGGCCCACTTAGTGATAGCACCAACCTTCGCCGGATTCCCATGGTAATCCCTTCAGATGAAACAATGTGACCCAGAAAAGCCCACTCTACACAACCAAAATTCCCGCACTTGGAAAACTGGCATATAGTTTCTCTTTGCGTAAGAATCTGTAAAACAGAGGCGAAGATGGTCCTCATGTTCCTCTTTAGATTTAGAAAAACCAGAATATCATCGATGAATACGATGACGAACTTGTCTAAGAATTCATGAAAGATTCGGTTCATCAAGTCCATAAACACTGCTGGAGCATTCGTGAGACCAAAAGGCATAACCAGAAATTCATAGTGGCCATAACGTGTACGAAAAGCAGTCTTGGAAATATCCTGCTCTTTCACTCGTAACTGATGGTAACCGGATCTTAAATCTATCTTGGAGAAATGCTTAGCACCCTGAAGCTGATCGAATAAATCGTCAATACGTGGAAGGGGATAACGATTACGGATAGTGATCTTGTTTAATTCACGGTAGTCGATACACAATCTCATGCTACCGTCCTTTTTCTTGACGAACAAAACTGGTGCACCCCATGGCGATACACTTGGGCGGATAAAACCTCGCTCCAACAACTCTTGCAACTGATCCTTCAACTCTTTCAACTCAATCGGAGCCATGCGATAAGGAGCCTTGGAGATTGGCTCTGCTCCTGGAATAAGCTCAATGTTGAATTCAACATCGCGAATGGGAGGAATTCCTGGAAGTTCTTCTCTGTAAAAAGAAATACCGTCTTGAAATTCGTAAAACAATTGGCTGGTCATGAATAGAAGAAACATCTGAAGTCGTGTCATGAATATTAGCTAGGAAACCTTCACAGCCGTGAGATAATAGAGTACGTGCTTCTAAAGCAGAAATGATTTTCATAGATTGTCCCGGCAGGGAACCATGATAGATAAATTCAGGAGTATGAATATTGCCGAATATCACACGACGGGAATAACAGTCAATCGTAGCATGGTGCGCTGATAACCAGTCCATACCCAGAATTATATCAAACTCACACATGTCTAAAGGAAGCGCATTAACTGAACGGATCCTGTCATTAAACTGTAGAGGAAGGTCTCTATACACAGGGTAATAGCGTGTCGGAGTCTTTCATGGGCGTGGATTATACAAATACATGGTCAGTGGAACAGGTGTCATAGTAAGACCATTAGGCAAAACTTTGTATTGATATCACAGAATGTGTTGCACCGTATCAAATAAAACCAATTACTGCACGTCCGAAAATATATAATGCCCCCAGTAAGGTACCTGTAGCATTAGCAGCCTGTCCCTAAGTCAAGTCGCAAAGACGCGGCCTGATGCGTCCTGGCTTCTTTTCCAGCATATACCAGAATGAACTCGCCCCCGTGTTTCTTCTTGCAAATCTCGCCTGAAGATTTACCAGCTTGAACCGCACTTTAAAAACAAGTACCTGCAGCACGATGACACTCTCCTGGGTGTCTACGCCACATGTGGTGCATACAGGTAAGTATAACCCTCGGACGGTGCCTTGGTTGCTGAAACCTGATTCAATATGGATCGTGAGACGTGAATTTTTGAGACATATAGCAAAATAAACTTGTTACATCTATATGGAATTACCAGATTTTGGTAAGCTCTGGTGGGACTGCTGACCCCTGTTCCGTTGGTCGCGTCCAGCACCAGAGTTCCTGTCAATTTGTAACGTGATGATAGATTTATATAAAGAAGCAGATGAGTATGAAAAGAGTTAAAAGAATGGACATGGTATTTTGTCACGAAGTGATTGTTTGCTAATTGTTGGTTACGGTAGTACCACTACCGCTTCCTTTCTGACCCTGACTTCCCATTTCCTCTGGATCATGACCCGTGACATTCTCTGATTTACACGACTGATGCTGGTCCCAACTCTTGTGCCTGAAGAAGTGATAGGTTACAATTTATAAAATGTAGAAAAATAAAACGAGGAATAGGTCGCAAAATTTTAATTACTGAAGTTTTACCTCTTTCTATCGGTTCAGGCCTGTCATAACATCCCTGTCTCGGAGGATCAAAGTTGCGAGCAGCATCTGCAAACTTTGATGCAACATCAGTAAAAACTCCATGCATAGGAACGGTCTAGGATCGACTTGTAAAAGACGCCCAACGAAAGTTCTTGGCCTGCTCCCACTCATGCCAGCAGCCTGCCCAAGAAATCCAGCTATACGGATAAAACGCTGCATAAACTCATTCTGCTCTCGCATTTGCCTTTGGCCGAAGAGAATGATACCCTCGCTATTAAGCCCTTGCTCAGCTCGATGGAAAAATTGGCGAAAGAACAACTCCTGAAATCTGCCCATGACAAAGTGAGAATCCATGCATCTCCTCTTTTTGCCTGCTTGTATGCTTCCACCATGCTAGCTCGACCCCCTCAAACTTAAGACGGCTAACTCGTCTTTAAAAACATTCATCACAACCCATTACATCAAAATCTTCTCCATGTGAGAGATCCAGTTCCTCAGCATCAACAGGAGTTACCTGCCTTCTCGAACGACGGGGCCTTTTGCTTGTTAAACTTCCAGCCAGGTTTCATGAATAGTACTGGGTGGAGATTACCACCTGAGCCACCTACACCATTACGGTACCTTCACGAACTTGTCACGGATCTGTGGAAGCATATCAGTACGGCTGCCTGGACCAGCTGCAGCGAGTTTCACATCTGTACGTGTGTTCACCATCTGGCTTAAAAAATATTTTAAAGGTTAAGCGGTTAAAACGGTCAAAACATGAATGAAGGAACGTCGATTCTGAAGGAACCTAATATCTACCAATCCTCCAGTCAAGTTTTGAGAGCCTCCAGGACTAAGCCTGAGCTCTGATACCATAATTGTAACACCCCTCTCTGATGAAAGGCATCACTTCATAACCATGGCGTCATATCAAAGCATAAAAGGCATAAAACATAACTGATAACGTAACAAGGTGGAAAGCCGGAAACAAACATCGGCTCCCATTATGAAGTTTAACATGCATAAACGTAAAGGAAGTTTGAAGAACAAAACATGTGTCCAAAACATAAGTCTTGCAAGTGTCAACGATAATAGAAGGGAAGCTAAAGGGTCTCTTCCTAAGCACAATCTCTCATGCCCAACTCCCTCTAGTTACCTGCCGTAAGAAACATGAAAAGAATACGGCTGAGCATAACGCTCAGTGAACGGATATAATGATAATGAAATAATAAACATAAGTCCTGGATAAGGAATATAAAGCAGCGGAAAGATTCATGAGTGTCATGAGGAACCTGGAGAAATATGTCATGAAGAATAGCAATGAACATGTAAAACATGGTTGTTAAGATGTAAAAGTATAATGGAATGTCATAGGTAGCATAACATAGCAATAAGGGTTTGCCCACGAGCTCATATAATCATACATAATAATAACGTGCATACATGCATAAAGTAGAGGGGATGCCTCAACATGTACTAGAGGGGTGACCTCTTATAATAAAATGGGTGGAGGGATCAACTCCAATGTGATGGGATGTAGAGCACACACCAACCAATCACCATGAAACGTATAA
The DNA here is from genome assembly GCA_026074375.1 of Tanacetum coccineum. NCBI lineage: Eukaryota > Viridiplantae > Streptophyta > Magnoliopsida > Asterales > Asteraceae > Tanacetum > Tanacetum coccineum. The sequence goes on along the minus strand of BQNB010006186.1, from coordinate 4,092 downwards.
ACATGTAAACTAGGATGCACCCATACGCCCCGAATAATAATGGCCAGACATGAAATAAAGTAACATGAAAAGGGACGCCGCGTGAAATCACTCTCAACGCGAAAGAGTCATGACACAGGTGCCTCAAGTGTCATGGTCATGGTACCTCCATAACTAGGTGGTAAGTCACATAAATCATGGTCATGCATATATATATAGCTCGGGCAGTGGGACATGAAATAAACATGGAATAAATCATGGCAAAACATAGAAATGGGGAAGCATAGCAGTTCTGGGGAAATGAATCATGAATAGAAGGAATGTCCTTACTGAAAGGACGGAATATCCGTACCTGGACAATGAAGCAGTGAAAGGAAGAAATAGAAAGATATCACTCCGTCTTCACACGTGCTACATGATAAAGAGCTTGTATAAGTTACTTGTGCATGATTTAAGTTTCTTTCTATTTTTAGTAACTTTCCATTTTTGGCAGCTTTCTATTTTTTTGTAACTTTCCTTGATTAGTATACTTGTATGTTTCTTGGATTATTGGATACCATGATTTGTATCTTATTATACTTGATATTCTAAAAGTAGTAACTTTCCTTATTTAGTAAGTTTCCAAAAATAGCAGGTTTCTATAAATAGCAGCTTTCTAAAAATAGCAGTTTTCCATAAATAGTAACTTTCTAAAAATAGCAGGTTTCCATAAATAGTAGCTTTCTAAAAATAGCAGGTTTCCATAAATAGTAACTTTCTAAAAATAGCAGGTTTCCATAAATAGTAGCTTTCTAAAAATAGCAGGTTTCCATAATTAGTAACTTTCTAAAAATAGCAGGTTTCCATCTCTGTGTCTTGGATTAATAATAATCTATTGTTATTAATTTAGATAAATCATGTTATTTAATATACTTTAGTTATAATTGGTAATTAATTATAATTAGGGACATAATGTCATTTTCATGATCTTCAAGGGTAAAACTATAATCAATTAAAGTTTAAGGGTCCAAAATGTCATTTCCATAAGTTAAGGGTCAATATTGTCATTACTTGAAAGTTTAGGGTTTAAAATGAAATTTATTAAAGTTAGGGTATGATGCCAAGCCCATTGGGCCTCGGCTTGGTCTTGGGCCTCACACACACGTGACAAATCCACACATATGACTTGCCGAGCCCATTGGGCCTCGGTTGGTCTCTTGGGCTACAGGGTCCATGCAACACAAACGTAAGCCCAACTTAATTTAGTTTACAAGCCCTCACTCAACCCGAACAATTTAACCATAAGCCCACAAATAAGTCGAGAACCCATTTAAGCTCATAAGTCCATGATTAAGCCGAAAATCATTTTAGTCATAACCTCTTATTTAAGCCGAAAATTGTTTAAGTTCATAAGCCCACATATGTGCCGAATAACATATAAGTCATACGCCCTTAATTAAGTCGAAACATAAACATCATAAGCCCTCATGTAAACCGAGTCCTTGATACGCAAAAGGGAAGGTATACCGAGCCCCATAGGGTCTCGGCTTGGTTCTCTTGGTCTAGGTCACTCGAACATCAATTCCGAACAACATATGTGTGCCGAGTACCCATTGGGTCTCGGCTCGTTTCTCTTCGACCATAACCCCAACGAACACCCCATGCCAATCATATAATCATGCCGAGCCCCATAGGGTCTCGGCTAGTGTTTCTTTGGGCCTAAGATCACTCGAAAATAAATCCCCAAAACCACATAAGTGCCGAGTACCCCTTTGGGTCTCGGCTTGGCTTTACTCGGTCACAACCCAACGTAAACGCCCCCCCCCATGTTACACATGCATTACGCCGACCCCAATGGGGGTCTCGCTGGGTCCTTGTTCGAAACAAACATCACTACAACCCAACTCTTAATTTAATTGTGTAATGATCTTAGCAACATCAAAATAAATTTTCTTAACACACTTTTCTTGTATATCATATTATGGATCTATGATTTCATGCTATTTCATGATTCATGCATACATACTTAAAATTAAGAAGGAAAGGAAAAGGTTAATGATATACCGTCTACGGGAATCACTTAGGTAATGAAAAGAACACGTAACACGGAACGCACTGGATCACGAACCAAACGATCGAAAACTCTCCTCTTCTTGTGGTGTGCCGCCCTTTTGTAGAATAGAATAGGGTTTCTATTTTTTTTATTTTGTAACAATTAAATAGTTTAAAAAAAAAAAAAAAAACTAGTTTCTTGTAGTTATAATTAGGACCTTGGGCTTGGGCTCTTAAAATTTTAAACATGGGCCTTTTCTTTTTCTTGTGTCTTGCCGAACTACTCATAAGCCCAACAGAAATTGTTTAGTTTTTATTTTCCCATCGTATTTTGTATCTTGATGTGTTTCATGATTCTTAATTTTAATTTCGTGTGATAACATTGGTCGTGACTAGACATTAAATTCATAGGTTTTCTTGTCGTGATTTTATTGTTTATTAAAATTTTAAATTTCATGGTATTTTCATGTGGGTTTTACACCAGAGGTATCTACCCAGGGGACAATCCCCTTTTAGTGTAAAAAAAAAAAAAAAAAAAAAAAAGAAAAAAAAAAAAAAAAAAAAAAAAAAGAAGTCCTTAGGTGCGTGATTAGAAAAGGAGTAATGTGAGAAGTACGGGAATAAGGTACGGGACTGAGATAGAGCTAATAGAGCTAGTACTGGAATAAACCCAACAAGGTTCTAGTAATGAAGTCTCGGTAAGCACTGAAGGGGTTGAAGAATGAAAAAGAAATGTTAAGATAAAGGGTGAAAAGAAAGCAGCCCTCCTTAAACATTAGGCAGAAACCGGGTCAATACATATGCTGTCAGAATCACATGGTTGATTGCTGACATTGAAGACAAGTATCATGGACCCAGTGATACGCTGCACAACCCTCCCTAGCTACTCAAGATCCCTCAAAGGATTCTTGTTTCATTTCTCACGGAGATCAATACAATTCTATCGTCTCTCTCACTCCGAGTTAGACGATATTGAAAAGGTGGCAGTCCGCTCCAGCCTCCGACCACTAAAACCAAAAATGCACTATTGAGTCTAGAGCCTTGAGATCATCCAAAAGTCTCGTTAGGACACTTATCCATATTGTGCTTGTTTCTCACACACTGTGACAACAAGTAAAGATTTTAAGAGTCCTTCGCATTATCCTCGTGGTATTGCCAGAACATCCGAGTGATACGAAAGTACTCACAATGAAGATGGAAATCCTTCTAGAGCCAACATCAAACAAGCTCTTGGTAGGTGACATGTGAGATCCTCTTGAGGATCGAACTTGTGAAAACTGGAAAGAAACAATGGTGCGATTCTTTATGAATCAAACTTGTTCCAGGTTGTGAATTGACGAATCGTTTTGGAAAACCTTTCGATGTGCTCAACAATTGATTTTCTAGCACATTGACTGTGAACTTCTTTCAAAACAAATGTGTTTCCAATGAAATTTGATTTTGTGCTATAAAAAACTCTCGATGTGTCGCAAAATACTTTCTCAAACGACACGTCGATTGATTTTCAAATCAAATTTTCTCTTTAATCGGTAAGATAGTAACTAACCGATTCACTCTTATCGTGCTGTCTGCTTTGAGACGTTCCGATACAGAGAACAGGCAAGTATGGAGAACTTGATGGTTACACATCAAATGATCCGATACTTATACTGGAAATCCTGTCAAGGAGATTCTTCTTAAGATGAATCCATCTGATCACAGGTAGGTCCTCACGGATCCGGAGGTTAATCCAACCAGATTTGGGCGAATGACAAAGCCAAATTCATCCACATGCTTTATTGCTAACTGTTTTATTACAGGATCAAATTATGGTGGAAATGGAGATACCTTGTTCCAGTGGAGTCAATTCATAGCCCCATGCTCACACTTAATGTTTTTAATCAAAGACACCATGACAACCAAAAGACCTACAACACAGCTTCCGCTACTCTGCTAAGTTATGTCATGATCAAGAAAAGTGTGAGCATGCCGGTCCGAAGGTTACAACATCGCATGATGGCAATGCCACTCTACAAGGATTATCAGATGGATGATGATCTCAAAGAAAGCTTAAAGATCGCTCAAGCCTAAGGGACAAATCTT